>JAOSBM010000009.1:18897851-18910730 GCA_027568955.1 Erythroxylum tenue | reverse complement strand
AAGTGGTGAGAGGCGTCCACCAAGAATGGACCAAATCTCTGAGGTCCTGGGTTCGACTCCCGCATGCCCCCATGAGGGGATAGTGTTTCCTAAAGGGCTCAGAGCACCAAAGGGGACAATACCTGGCCGGTGAGGGTCCCGGCCCCTCAAGTGGTGAGAGGCGTCCACCAAGAATGGACCAAATCTCTGAGGTCCTGGGTTCGACTCCCGCATGCCCCCATGAGGAGATAGGGTTCCCTAAAGTGCTCAGAGCACCAAAGGGGACAATACCTGACCAGTGAGGGTCCCGGCCCAAACCAAATTTATTATGAGATAATTTATTAAATAATCTATATGAAATATTATTATATTTTATGCTAGCTCAAAAAATATAATTAATATTGAAATTCTCTTGTACAAAATAAATGAATAAAATAAAATAGTTTTATTTTATTTCATTTTATAAATAATAATAATTGTTTATTATTGTTTATAAAAAAACGTCAGATGGCCTTGGTGGTTTTGTTTTGGTCTGACATTTAAACCAAAACAAAATGAACTGATGTGTTTTTTGGTTTTCAAGTTTCAAAAAAACATTAGAACAAAAACAAGAAAAGTAGAGACATACGTTTTCATTGTTTTTGTATGTGCATGAGAAACAAAGAAAAGATAAACTCTCTCGTATATTCTTTCAGTTTCTTTTCGTGAAGTGGGTGTGGATAAGAAAACAACGTAGAGAAGATTGTGTGTTTTTAGAAACAGTGAAGAGAAAACATTCATTTTGTCTTCGTTATTGTGTACATGAATAAAACCAAAGAGAAGAGTGACATATTTATACTCTTTGATTTCTGTACTAGAAAATAAACAAGAAAGTAAAGAGAAAATTGTTTTCTCTATTCTTGAAGAAAGGGTTCTTCAAATTTATCCATAGTCATATCAAGTGTTAAAAGCAGGACGTATTTATCGATGTGGAGTACATAGACTTCGTGTTTTTGAAGTTCCTTATCGATTAATCGTCACGTTTCAGGTATTTATTCTATCTGTTCTGATTATGAGTAAGTTTGTCAAATGCAATAGATAAATATCAGATTGTTATTTTTATTTCCGTTGCGTATGCGATCCTTCAAAAAGCTGTAAACCAAGTGTGTAAATGGAAGAAATCATGTTGTCTAACTTGTGACCGTCATGATTCAATCATTTTAATTCGCTTAAGGATGACTTGATCGATTTAATGTATTGTGTGCACTTAAAATTTTATTGTTGAATTACCAAATCGAAATATGGGTCAAGTGGAAGATTGTTAGATTATTTAGTAGCTCATGTCACTTATAAGTTTGAGTCTAATGGAAAAAGTCTAAGATAATGGTTATCGAATATTAAGGAGTTGACATCAAATAGGTTCAAGACCTTTTTCCTCTCTGCTTTAAAATCAAATACATCAAAAAATAGTTTTTTTGTAGGATTAGAAAATTATCATAGAAAAGAGTTTCTGAACTACTGGGGAAACGCATTAAAGGAATAAAAGGCGGAGAGAGAATCAATGTTAATCAACACTATCATGGATTCAAGTATGACTTTAATAGATCGATCAGTAATTACCTTGAATACCTTTGTTTATGTAATATCATGGGTTCAATTCCGTGTTTTTTTGGTTTATTTGTTTTCTTTCTTATTTGTTTATTTATTTACTTACTTTAATATTTACTTTAATTTTGAATATTTTATTTTATTTTGATATTTATTTTTTACTTTTACTTTTATTTTATTTATTTATGGAATTATTTGTTTATGTATTTGATTTTTTTTCTCTTCAAATCATTTTCAATATTTTTTGTTTTCTTTCTTTTTTGTGGGCCTAAAAAGCGATATCCCTATTAGTTGCGAATAAAATTGTATATTATTAGACATTTTCAAATCTCACATTTTAACGAGATTTCTATTGAAACGTTACTATTGTTGTTGTATATATGTATTTTTGTATATTCATTATATTGAAAGAGATGGTTGAAATTTATATTAAATATTTATACATAATTAGTTTGTAAAGTGGTTTTTCTATAATTTGTATGTAACATGATTTAATTTTAATGACTTGTCTTTATTTATAATTTCTCGTTTTTCTCCCCACTTAACAATTTCTTTTTCCTTTTTCCTATTTACCAAAAAAAAAACAATTCCTTTTTCCTTTCTTCCTCTTCTGTTAACAGAAAAGACGGACGGTCCGTTTTCAATCACTAGAGGAGAACACCTAGACTTTTTTCTGTTGTATGCCCAAGCCCGAAATTGCAACTTTTTGACATGGGCACACGAATTGGATTGTATATTATGCATTTATGAAAACATAAAAGAGACCTATATTTATCTTCTAACCAACTTGAAAATCAAATATCAACGCCAAGAGTTATCAATACTTGCATAATTTTGAAGATTGGAATTATAGTAAAAGAGTTATAATTCATTTTAATTTAAAAATAATAATTAATTAAACAGTGGAGACACATTGAAATATGTAATTATCACTTAAATTGAATATATTACTTAATTTTAAATTATTTATTTAAAATATATAATTTATAAATTATTAGACGTGTATGCGATATTGGACAGTTTTTGTAACATAGGTACAAATGGAGTCTAGATCCTCTGTCCAATTTTATGATGTCTTATTCTGTCTTATAAATCTCAGTCATTTATTTATGTAGGCTCCGTGTGAGTCCCGCATAAATAAATGTGAGACCCGCATAAATGAATAATTGAGATTCATTTGACATAATAAAACACCATAAAAGAGATCTTGTCTCGTAAAAATGAGTCCTAAACTAAATGGACTTGGACATGTCAGTGTGACTTGTCTCCAAAACTGTATATTTTCTACCTGCTCCATAGTAGAAAGACTGAGATACCCCATAACCTAGCTAAGAATCCATTTACCAGGTTGTTGCCCAACAAACTTGTTTTCCTAAACCAACGAATCAACATCTAAAGCCACCTTAAAGCAAGCCTAAAGAGGGGATCATGCCCCACAATGGAGCCTAAGCTTGGAGACATTGGTACGTGGGAAAATAAAAGGCAAATCTCCCAAGTTTGACTATTGAATGGGTTAAAAGCCACCGAAGGAGCAGACATGATGATGGGAATGCATGGAAGCACGGAGCTGTAGTAGGGACGAATGTGTTAGAGCCTAAGAACAACCCTATGACTTTATGAAACCTATCGAAAGAAAAAGGAAAATTTTGCTTAATTTGCCTGCAAGATCAAACAAACCAGTGAGGTTTCGAGACCAAAAAGTCATCGGAGCAAGAGAAAGTTGCTAAGATGGCCAATCTAAGCAAGCCTGTGGTATGGGTGGTGGGAGACATTTACTTTCTCTTTCTCCCTTCAAACCTACCAACTTGCTTCTTTAAGGCATTTGTCGTTTCTTTAGGTCCAAGCGAAGATTTCTTGTGTCCCCTTTTTCATGTAGACGTAAAAAGAGGAGGATCATTGGAAACGTGGATTTTACTTACACGTGAGGGAGAGATTTGTTGAATCAAAATAAAAAGAAAAAGATATATATGATATGATGAATGGTAATAAAATTCTTTTTCACTGTCTTTTCTTCCCTTAAACCACATTTTCCTTGTGTTCCTCAACCTGGCCTGATTGCATGTCTCCAATACAACATGCCAGCATTTCGTGTTCCCTATCATATCAAGTATCATCAAGTGATCCTTTCCATTATTATCAACCTAAGAAGTACAGATACGAATACGGATACGGGACATGATACGGACACGAATACAGGGACACATTAATTTCTAAAATTTGGTAGACACGGACACGACATATATATATATATATATATTATAAAATTTAAAATTAAGAAAAAAATTCAGAATTCATAATATGATATATATTGATTGATGTATTTCAAAACTTCCAACATCTTGATAGTTTATACATATTTGGTATTTTATAAGCCCCTCTTTAAAAACATAAAGCATATATTCCATTAAGCAATGTCCGAGCGGTCTTCAGACGTGTCCGAACTGTGTCCACTGTACTATGAATAAAACTTAAAATTCTCAACGATTCTTTTTTAATATAAAAATTCTAAAATTATTTTTATTGATCTAAAGCATTTAGGGAAATATTTTATAGTATTAAAACTATTAAAATATATGTATTTTTTACCAAATTTTAATAAAATTTATTATTAAAATTAATATAGTATAATTATATAAGTTTTATTGTTGTTGAACAATTAATTAAAAATTTTCTTGACTCCGAAAATTTCATATAGTAAAATTCCTAAGAAAATTCCTAAAATACATGTTTTTTTATATTACCGATTCCTTCATCATCATCATCATCATCATCATCACTCAATTCAAAATCTCGCAATAAAGCAGGATCTGGAGAGGTCCGATAGTACGCAGTTCTCTCGCAGTCCGAATTGTATTTCCTGACAAAACGAACTTTCTTTGGTTCTTTTGGATTATGTGGAGAACATAAAGAGCCGTCCATATTTTTATAGCTAGGCCTAGGCCAAGTCAGGTTTCCATGTTTTTCCTGCAAGCAGAAGCATCCCATGCCTCCTTTTTGTTGATTACGCAGATTCTATATAAATATGGAGTGTGCAAAAGTACATATATTATATATATTACGTATATGTCGCTTCGTAGAACAACATACAGTCTTACAACTACTAACACGCTTAATTATGTAACTGTAGGCGGGGCCTACATGCGAAGCACGATGATCCAATCCATTGAACATTTATGTGTGGTAACTTCAATGTCTGTTTTTTTGTTTTTCTCTGAGAAGAAGGTCCCAAATTTCAAAGCTTTTGTACCCTGTTTATCTTGTCTAAATACATCTCTTCTATTGCACAGTCGTGGTCAATCATATTATCACATTTTGATTCAGCCAAGGTGGGGAAAGGAAAAACCTGGTGTAGTAGTTTAATTACGTTCTTATACTACTGTGAAGCTGTGAATATAGACAGTATTAGTAGGAACCTGAGGGACATTTTTTATCCGTGCACATGATCCAGGTTGAATTTGTATTAAGCTTCCAACAGAAATCATGACAACCTAATTCGGCTCTTACTTTGACACGTCGAGCTGTCGGCTACGTCGACGACATATCAGATCAGGCCAATCAGGAAGTGCGTTCCCCTTCCACTGGATTTATGTATGTATTATCTATCTATCTATATATTAGTTTGTTTCATCATCCTCTATAGATTTTGAACAGAAGGTGGCGGCTCAATTTTGCTTCAAAACAATGGGCGGAGGAGCTGCAAGCAGTTCTTCGTCGTCTCTTGAAAGCAGCAATTGTCCTTCTTCGTCAACTAACTCATCTTTTTCTCACCTCAAGAGAGACTTGAGCACAGATCTTCGGCTAGGACTTAGCATCTCAGCTTGTCAACAGGAAGACCCTTCCATGCCAAGGTATAAATATACTATATAACCAACTATTCGAATCTTTAGCGTTGCTTGTTGAATCCATTTGTAAGTGATTGACCTTGGGTGGTGGTTTCATGTTAGCGGCCAACCTTCGGATTGGTCTCCGATCAATCCATTTCTGAGGCAGGCATTAGCAGCAGAAGAAACTGAGTGCAACAGTGCCACGTTCTTTGTTAAAGTGTATATGGAAGGCATTCCTATTGGGAGGAAACTCAACCTTTTAGCCCATGATAATTACTATGACTTGATAAGAACTCTTGACAACATGTTCAACACTACGATTCTGTGTTGAGTAACTTGAAATATCTCTCTCTCTTCTGTTACTGATCTGTTGGATTATTTGATTTCTGTGGATAAAATGTGTTATGGAGCTCAGCTGTTGTGATTCAAACAGGGGCTGATATGGAAGGTGAACAAACTGATCGGTGTCACGTTTTAACTTATGAAGACAAAGAAGGGGATTGGCTAATGGTTGGTGACGTTCCCTGGGAGTAAGTATCTTCTCTCTAGTTCTTTGTTTCATGTAACCAACTGACAACTGAACAGTTCTTATCACTTAAGGATCTTGTTCCTTTTCCAGGATGTTTCTATCCTCCGTGAGGAGATTGAAGATCACCACAGTGACAAGTGACTGATTTTGGTTCAGGATAATCCACTATGGAATGGTTTTTGTTTTTGATATACTAGCAGTTGACTGTGTTGAGAATCACAGATGTACATTCCTTGTTCACTGTTGCCTGCAAATATTTCTTACAATGACTATCGGAAAATCTTATTCTGTCTTGGTAAAACAATAGTACTAGATCTAACCACTTAAGTAAAATCTACAGAAGATTGATTTAATCAGTTCCCAGTTTTGATATTGCAAGATCTGATGAAAAATAGATTGCTCAACATTCCATAATTTTCCTCATTCAGTTCCATTGGTGCCGCTAGTCAATCCTGCCTCGTGCAAGGTATATGAAAGTTTCCGAACCGAGCCTAAACTGGATCCTGAAGCTCTAAGTATACACTTACAGGATGTTCTGTGTTAGAAACCAACTTAACAACATGAATATATCTCTGGAGGAAACCAAACCGATTATCAGCTCTGGCGATCGGATTGGCAGCAATGTCGAGTTCTGTAGGGATTTGTCGTTCGACCATAACATTCTGGCAGGATGAGACGAGTGGCAGCTCAATCCTCAGTCATCCGAAACCAAAGAGCTGCTTTGAATGCAATCAAATGAGTCGTTGGCTACTATTTCTACGTTCCTCAGGCCATTGAACGCCTTTCTTGCTGATCCATAATTGTAATACTGTCAAAGACCATGAAAATTTCTGATAAAATGTCAAAACAGAAGGTATGATTCAGGTGTGGAAATGGAAGACATTACCATGAAAGTTGAAGGGATCCTCTTCCTTTGTGGGATTTACCAGGATAACAGGCCACTGGGTGTTGGTTGAATCACAGTAATCACCCTGTGGAGTCACTTCTTAATTAATTTGCAGCAGAACCCTCCAACAAGGCTTTTCCCTTGAGCTTCGTTGACGTCACACAATCTTTCGTTATAATAGCTGAGATAAGATTAGGGATGGCCTTAGGCCCTTAGGTCGAACCTCGTCAGGAATCGAAAGAAAGTTCATGGGTGTTGGTTTGAATCACAATAATCACGATGTGTCCTAGCTTCTTCTTAGTTTGAAGCACATCTCTCCGCCGAGTCTTTGCTCGAGGTTCGCTGATATCACACAATTTTATATTATAGTAGTTACGATGAAATTAAAGATGGCAAAAGACCAGGTTAGGCCCGTCCCACCTAAGATCTGGGCTCGATCTCAAAAAAGATTTAACAAGCTCAAATTCTGAGTCCAAACTTAAGTCAAGTATTAAAGCGCAAGCTTATGCCTGCGTTTTTTATATGTCAAGCTTATCCAAAAAGTCCAATCCTGTTTATTAAATTGAATTTGAGCTTCTTCTTTTTTTTATATATTTAAGTTCAATCCAAGGGCAAAGTCCGAGCACTAAACTTAAGTTGAATTGAATTTGAACTAATTCAAGATCTAACCTTATTATCATCATAGATGAGATTGAGGAACAAGTTCTCAAGCTTTCAAAATTAATTCTAATTCACTAAACTTTTATACTAATAGTAGAATGAGGTCGAATTCAAAGAAAACTAAAAATTAATTTTTTAATTTCAATCGATAAAACAAAATGTGAGTTTATGATTAATTAATTAATTAATTAAATTTGACAAGCATTTAAAATAAGTCAACAATTTAAATTACATGGTACTTAACTTTGATTCAAGGAAGGATCTCATCAAATTATAACTTTGATCATTAGTCTAAAAAGAATAATTTTCACAATTTAAACAATTAGTTAAAAATTATTAAGGATGGCAATGAGTTGGGCCGAGTTCGAGCCGCTCCTGGCCCAGATTGGTCCAATCCATGGGTTAACCGACCTGTGGCCAGACTCGACTATAGGCTGACAAACCTTTAGCTCGGTCCCCAACTCAACGAGCCATGGATAGGTCCGCCCGACCCGGCCCGACCCGACTTTTATTTTTTAAAAAAATTAAAAAAAGATATCATTTTGTACCTTTTCATCTAGCTATGGGTCAGGCCCGAGCTTATGCTAGCCTGGGCCATAGCCAGACTGGGTGGCCCGAGCCATATTTGCCATCCCTAGAAACTGTTACGATAGTCATAATAAGTCTCAATTTTTCTTAAATTAATTGGTTCAAACTTAGCATTCAAACTAAAACTTACCATAAATTACATTTTAAAAAATAA
This sequence comes from Erythroxylum tenue, assembly GCA_027568955.1. Classification (NCBI taxonomy): domain Eukaryota; kingdom Viridiplantae; phylum Streptophyta; class Magnoliopsida; order Malpighiales; family Erythroxylaceae; genus Erythroxylum; species Erythroxylum tenue. The sequence continues at coordinate 18,902,523 of JAOSBM010000009.1, read as the reverse complement.
AGCCCAAATTAAATAATTGAAATGGCTATAACTACTTAATTTAGTTTTCTTATTTCTCATAAGTTAAATATGCAATTTTATAATTAGCCTATTTGCTATTTATACCAATCGTTTATGACAATGACGGATCACTGAATTCATGGATAGCTATAAAATAATTAACATCAAATTAATTTATCAAATCAATCAATATTAATTGGTTATTAAATAAAAGAACACAAAATAAGAAATAATTGAATTAAAATAAAATATAGGTTCAAAACAAAGTCTCGTAAGGTTACAATTAGAGTTTTGAATCCCTTTGAATTAGAAAGTTTCGATTTAGCCACTCATGGCTTTAGTTTCATTATAAAAATATAAGAAAAAAGAATAGAAAACAAAAGAAAGATAAAAGGGAATTACAGAGAGAGTGTATGTAATGTTTTCTTCTTCTTTTCCTACCCAAAGTTAACTTCTTTCAATATTCCAAAGATTTTCTTCTAAACAAATCCAATTTCCTACATAATAAGGCTAAGAATAAGTCTCCAAATTGAATTGAAACTCTTGTAGTGAATTTGGCTTTAACCGTGTCTACTTTATCTATTGCAGCAATCTACTATCTTTTTCCTTTATGGCTTTAACAACTTGAATTTGATTTAATATCTACTTGTCATCTCCTAAATAAAATAAATATTAATTTTACTAATTAAGTACCAAGATCAATCCAAAACAAAAGAAATATTTTTAATTAACATAACCAAATCATATCTTATCACTTTTTAACATGAATTGAAAAGTAAGAGAGTAACATTAGCACGAGCATAAAAATTAAAGGCCATTGTTAAAATTTGAAGGTGTGACCATAATAGGTGACTTAACATGGTTAAATATATTATCTTATTATCCAATAGAAAAGTTTTTTTTCTTAAAATATAAAGCGTTTATAAAATATTCACATATTTTGATTTTTTTTTAAGAAAAGGGAGAAGTAATTCTTATTAATTATTTAAATTTTTTCGTATGACAAGTAAGTAAACTATTTTGAATATTTTTCTACAATTCAACTTAAATATTCCAACATTTAAATTATATAACTCAATTGTCTTTAGTACTCTTAAAGAGACATATAAGTATGGTTGAAATTGTTTAAAACAATAGTGATTCAATATTTCGTCATTCTTTTTCTTCAGTGATTCAATATTTCGTCATTCTTTTTCTTCTTTTTAGTTATATTTTTCTGTGAATATTTGTTAGTGGATTTATTAATTATCTTATTTAATTGGAACATGCATTAGTCAACTTTTTCTGTTGAAAGTGTCAATGTTAGTGGGACATATTTTACCCATTTTCTAGTTTTAGTTGTTGACTTTTAGTGTATTATATTTAGTTGTAAGCTTATAAATTTAGGTTCTTATTTCATCATTTTCTACAATTGTATTCACCTGTTGTTTTTGACATTGAAAAGTTGCCTTTTAGCCTTTATTTTCTTATTCTTTACATCACAAAAAAATCTTGGTGTAAGAGCTTTTAAGTCTGAGAAAAGTACATGCAACCCTTTCCCACTAAAAATTATAGGTGAGGACATATTCTAAGCAAAAAGAAAGGGGGAGAAAAAGAATTTCACCATGGTAATTAAAGGCGCCAATATTTTTTCTTAGACCTTAATTCCAAATTTTAAAGGGAAGAATTATCACTTTTGAGAGTGTAAAAATATAAACTCTATTCAATTCTAAAAAATTGTGGGACTTAGTGGAGAATGGGTTTAAAGACATAAATCCATACTAGCTTAACTAACTACTGTGAGAGACTCGACAGAGATTTAGTAAGGCTTGTTTCTCGTCCAATAAGCCCTTGACAAGAAGATATTTCCTCAAATTGCAACAGCTCCTACTTCTAATCAGGCATGGCAGATTTTGAAGTACGATTATATGGGTGATAAAAACGTAATTGTTATAAAAGTGCAAATTCTTCACTATGATTTTGAGACATTAGCTATGAAAAAGAATGAAACTATGCAAGTTTCATTGTCGAGAGTGTCTGGTTTTTTTTAATCACATAAAGTCTTATGATAAGGATATTAGCATTGAGATTGTTGTGAGTAAAGTCTTGAGAAGTTTAACTTTAAATTTAACATCTAAGTACTGCCACTAAAGAGTATAGGGGCCTATTTGTTTACATTTTTACATTTAGTTTGAAGAAAACCAAGATGTTTTTATATTTTAAATTTAAAAAATAGTTCAGGATGGGTCAAGTTGGGCTCAGGTTCGAACTCGTGCTGGGCTGTCTCAGGCTAGATCAAGCCTCAAGTTTGGCCTAAGCTCGGGCCCTAGTAGCAGCGATTGGCCCTACCTGAACCTGGCTCGACCACTTGGGCCCCAGTAGAAACGATTGGCCCTACCTGCAGGTGTTCTAATCATAAGTCTAAAGTAAGGTCAATATGTAAAGAAGACAACAAGTAGATGAAGGTTGAAAGGAAAGGTATTGTTTCCATTAAAACTACATAGGGTAAATTTAAACTCCTTTATGATGTGCAATACATTCCTAATTTAGCTCATAATTTGTTAAGTGTTGAGCAATTGATAAATTATAGATATTCAATTAGGTTTGATGATGACCATTGTCTAATTCAAGGTAAGAAATATTATTAGTCATTTGCTAGTCTAATGACTCAAAACAAAATATTTTCACTAAAAGTTGTAACTGTAGAAAACTATGCTTTGTTTGCTAAAGCTAATAAAGAAAAAAAAATTTAACACGTGTTATGAGCATTAGAATGTAAAAGGGCTAAAATTGTTTGACAAACTCATTTATTCATATATATTTTCATAGCAATTGGATGAGTTTTTGGCACTAAAATTGGTATTTATAGCTTTATTTTATTATTATGTGAATTATTGTGCCTTACATTTAATTTGTGTTTATAGGGGCAAAATTGTCGTATTTTGGTTTAATTGTGATAAATTAATTTTTGGATAATTGATGCTACTTTACTTGTAATTTTTATTGTAGGGTACTTGGAAAAATTAATGTTCAAAAAGATTAAGAAGTAGTCATCTACAAGCCAAAGAAAAAAAATCCAACATAAAAACAACAGTCCAAAATGTACAGCATGAGAAAAAAACGACAGCATTGAAGTTGGAAGCAGAAAACGTGAAGATGCAAAGGGTGTTGAGCAACAAAAGGCATGAACAAACTTATTTAAATTGTCACCTCAGTAGACAAAGTAGGGGACAAAAGGTGGTTGCTTTTAGATAGTGGGGGGTGGACCAAAGAGGAATAAATTTATAATGGTGGTAGGTGCTTTGTGTGGTTCAGCGTGGTTTTAGGAGTTGTGCATGCTTGGCTAAAAAGAGAAAACGTGGAGTTGTGAGTGGTGTGTTGGCTTATGAGTAGTTTGGAGAAAAATAAAAGAAGAGATGGTATTGAGTGAGTGGTGTGTGATGCGTGAAGGCTAAAAAAATAAGAATAAACATGAGTGTGCTAGACGTTGTTGGTGAGTTTTTCTGTTTTTGGAGAGTGGTCTCTAGTGTATTTGGAAAATAGTGTGTGGCGTTTCAGTGGTGTGCTGGGAGTGTAGATAGGAGCTAGGAGAATAGCGTGGAGACTAGAAAAAAATACGAGGCAAAAGGGAGCTGGAAGTAAAAATGTTGTTTGTGCATGTAGTGGTCTGGCGTTGGTGATGTGCTGTGGGAGCTGAAAAGTAAAACGTTGGAGTTGTATGGCTTGTGTGTGGATCTAGGATTTAGAGGAGTGCTGGCGACAAGGTTGAGTGCGTGAGTTTTGCGTGGCTTGGTGCTGTGGATCTAGAAACTATGAAATTAATTAGGCAAGTGATTTATGGTTGGCAAACGTGAGGGGTAGTAAGTGAGGTGCGTGGTTTGTGAGTGGTCTGTGTAGGTATGGCGTTGTTTGTGAGTGCAGGGGCTTTTCAACTTTAAAAAGGCAGCAAGAGGGGCATGGGCTGTTAGTTGAGTGGAAGAGCTGGGCTGCGTGAGTTGCTGGAAAAATAAAATAAAGAGGCTCGGTGACCGTGTGTGGAGTGGAGGGTGTGTACTGTCTTGTGCTGCCTTGTGCGATGGTTGGTGTTGGAGAATAAAAAATAAAACGTGAAGGGCAGCAGTTGTGCGACATTGGCGAGGACTGGAGGAGCTTCAAAGTTGTGTGAAGAAGATATAAAAAAAATCAGAAGGAAACGTGCGTTAGTGTGCATGAGTGACTGCTTGACGTTTGTTGGAGAGGCAGCTATTGCATGGTTTTGTGAAGAGGCTGTGTTGTTGATCAGCTGGTGTGTTCTGCGTTGGAGTTGGCTTTGCGGCTTTGGCGTAAATCAGAAGTAGAAATTGACAAGTTGAGTGGCGCAAGTGGGAGGAAGCAAAAGTGAAAATCAAGAGATCTAGATCCTCATTCCCAGCTTCCATGGCTGACCGTTGGATTTCAACATTACCAGCATCTCCAATGAATTTTTGTGGCTAATTTATCTTAATCATTCGGTTCAATGGCAAAGCCAGGAGCTTGGCGTTTTTATAGGGGAGTTTAAACTGCATCTTCTGTCCATTTAATTATTTAGTAATTCATAGATCTTACTATTTAATTATTTAGAGTTGCGTTTTGATTAAATTTTTGAATTGGAAGATTTTGTGATTGGATTAATGTTTGGCTATTGATATTGTGTTGATTTTGGATTTAATTTCAT
>JAOSBM010000009.1:18877564-18893863 GCA_027568955.1 Erythroxylum tenue | reverse complement strand
CAACTTACAACAATTGCAAAGGAAATGAGAGAATGCCCAAAAAACCTCTACCCATTCTGCTATAAGGAACAAAAAAATTGAAGACCCAACAAGATGAAGACCGACAACCCATTCTGCTATAAGGAACAAAAAAACATGATCCCATTCAAGATCTGATACACAAGCCACGGAGGGAGCGACATTTTTTCCCGAAATAAACAAAAGCTTACCAGTGGAAGAAGAGTCCTAGCGGAAGAAGCCGACCGTGCGAGAGATGAGTGGAAGAAGAGTCCCAGCGGAAGAAGCCGACCGCGCGAGAGATGAGTGACTGTGGGAAGATGCCAAGTGGAAGAAGACTCCCAGCGGAAGAAGCCCACCGTGCGAGAGATGAGGAGGCGTGAATCTTGAAGATGCGACGGAGAGAAGGGTATCTTGAATGAGGAGGCGTGAATCTGGCAGAGGAGAAAATACCGATGTCTATACGCATCTGTGTATTTCACATAATCCAAGGGCAAATTTGTCCGAAAACGATCAATTGGGTATTTTGAACGACAATAAAAAATAGAGGGGCCAATGTGCACGAATCAAAAACACAGGAGCTAAGATGAATAATCAAGTACATCACAGGGGCTCTTTTATGTGATTTGCCAAAAAAAGATCTTCTAAATCTACATCTGACACACTATCATGAGAAAAAGTAGTTGTACAATTAGTATAAAATTCTCTTAGTTTATTATCATCCAACAACTTCAACTTCTTTAGATCAAATAAGAATCTAAAAATAATTTCAAATGTCATTAATAGTTCAAATTTATTCAATTCAACAAAACAATTGTCATATCCATAATAACTAAAAGTGCTAAAAGAGAGATGGGTCATTATATATGGCAGATAAAGATATGATATGCCAATACATACCACAATAATTATCTTTTGTTTTTCAATATTTTAGTATATAATTTTAGATAAATATCAATTCATTCTAATCTAATTACTTATAGGGCTTAATACAACTTAGTTCATCTTAGATGAGATCTTATCTTACTCATTTAAAAGTTTAAAATTTTTAAAAAAATATACTCTCTAAAAATCATCAACCCCACATGAGGGGACCGTAGACACTTTTTATTGAAAGTTGAAGTTTAAACGAAAGTCAAAGATTGAAATTTCAATTATATATTAGGATCAAATATTATTATATTAATAAAGTATATCATTGTTAATAAACATGTTAGCATGCATCTCAACTAATGGTTAGAACCGAACTCTTCTTTAGCTTTATTTAATAAAACGTGAAATTCAGAATAAAAAATTCAACTACAAATTTTTTCTTTTCAATTTTTAGAAGGTAAAGTGTGAAGAAATTGAATTTTCAATTTCTACCCCTTTTAATGAATATATTTATTAATTTTTAAATTTTCAACTCTTTTAATAAATATATTTATTAGTTTATTAATTTTTATCTTTTTAAATAAATGAATTCCCTATGAATCTAGGCCCTAGATAAGTGCACTTCTTGCCCTTACCTAGGCCAGCACTAAACAAAGTATACAGACATATGTTATCATTTTATTCAAAATTCAGTAGTTGAAAGAAGGATCATATTGAAGTTTTGTTAAATAAACGAGCAAGTTGTGGACATTCTTCCAAAATCAATATATCAAGTACCAAGCATGAGTACTTTAGGATGAAGATGGGAGTTACGAATTTTGAAATAAAGGGGAGTGTTGAACAGCAGTAATTAAAAAAAATTAGCATTATGTTTATACTTTTTAGATCCATTCTTTTGTAACCATTTGTTAATGGTTTTATTAATTATCTTATTTAATTAGCATGTATTTAATTATTCACCTTCTGTCACGTTAAAAAGCTGTCTTCTAACCTTTTTTATGTGTTGTAATTATTTTTTTTACTTCCCAACATTTTTTAAATGTAAAGAATAACATATTGAATAAATTGCTTTCTTAATTTTGTTATAATTAAATTTTCGAGATTAATTTAAGAGAAAAAGTTAAATAAAAAATTAATAATAAAATCATCGTTTTTTTCTTATTAGAAAAAATAAAATATTGTACTCCCTCCTATTCAAAATAAGTGTTGTTTTAGAGGAATGCACACTTATTAAGAAAGTTAATGAAATGTCTTATATACCCTTATTAATTACATATTAAAGTGTCTTAAAAATATAATTTGTGTAATCTGTGTAATTAAGATGTGAGAGAAATTAAAGGGTAATTTTGAAAGTAAAATCATAAATATGCATAAAAAGTCACAAACGACACTTATTTTGAATAATTAAAATTCTTCTAAAACGACACTTATTTTGCATACATACTCCATCTTTAAAATTGACTTAAAATGACTCCCAACCCATTACGCCTGCCTAATATACCAACAGGCCTCCCAAGAATTTGTTATTGCATAGCAAAGAAATGCTCACTCATGCTCGAGCTTTAACATTACCATGGTCGAACACAACAACGACTGCTGTGCTGTGCTGTGCTGTGCTTTATGTCACTATTTGGATCTGACTAGACCATTACCGTAAGTGGGACTTTAAATGCCATACTTTTCGGTCATGTCCCGTTCTTCAACTCCTTGTCTACCTCCAAAAACCTAACCCACCTGTCTCTGTTCAGTCGCTTAATGTGACCATCCATTTCCTTTTCCAGCACCAAACCCTCGTACTTAAGCTACCTTCTCATTGAATTCCATGCAATTCCATACCCAGAGTAAAAGTCACTCAGTTAATTTAGTATAGCTCCTTTCTAGAAACAAAAATGTTTATTTACTCTTTGTTTTCTTTTCAAAATCAATTACTCTTAATTGCATTCGCAACTATTGGATGTCTCTAGTCAATTAGATACTATTAAATTTCTTTTACGATTTTGATAATGTCTCTCTAGTCAATTAAATGCAATAAATACACTTTCAATTATCTAACTATTGGATGGTCTAAGCGTCCTGCAACAACGATAAGTTGATCAAGTGGACAATCAATGAAGTGGGCAAGGCCATTTATTATAAGTTGAACTAGTTAGATTAACGAGTTAATAGGAAGGAGAAGTCTAACTACTAGTTACTACTACTTATTAAGAAGTTTGAATATATTGAACACTAATTACTCACTTTTCATTTTCTGTTTTTTTTTTGGGATAAAATGATGTCTTTTGTTTTTTGTTTTGTTTCTCACGAGGTATCTTAGGAGGGTTCCAACTATGAGAAGGTATTTTTAAGCCATTCACGTTCAGATTAATCCCCGTTCAAGCTGAGTAGGTCTCTTGTGAGAGACAAAGCTCTGGCCTTAAGTTTTAAACAGCTGCATACATGAGAACGATTCGACCCCGCGACCTCCTTAATTCAGGAGAGTCCCTTACCAACTCACTTGCGTCCTAAGGTTTCTTTTGTTTTTAAATAAAGAAACCAGGTAAATATTATAATTTTCATGACTTTAAGTTGTGTGCATGAGTTCCTTATATTTATGTAAAATACTACTCTTTTAAAACAAATTTCTTAAAACAAATTTCCTCCGTGTAATTCAATATAAACAAGAAATGTGTTTACAATCTACATCTAAGGAGGAGAATAAATTCCAAATTTTCAAATATTTTTAAATCTTTTAATATTTGAAAATTAAAATAATTAATTAAATCCTTCTAAAAGTTGGATAATGAGATTAATTTTTTTTAAAATGAGATTAATTTTTTTAAATTAACACTTTTTAATTGGTTATATTAAATTATTAATAATTAATTAAAACCTTACTGCATTTGTCAACGCCTTCCTTAAATATTTGATTAGAATATTTGTTATGGGTACAATTCAATTCGGTGACCACAAAGTCTACCAACTTAAAAATGAGAACACCACTTGACATCTTCCCCACATCACTATCTCTCTTTCTGCTTCAAGAGCTAGCTAGGTTGATCCTTTTTCAAAGTTCTAATTAGGAGGCAAGAAGGGGCTGGCCCAAGATTTGATCAAAACACACCCTCTTCTAAACTTTGGCCCCACGACGTTATAGGCATTGAAATTGTCTTTCTGTATACATTAGACTATCGAGAGCGACAGCAAAGCTAAACTGGAACGAAAAGGAAAAGCACCTCCTTCTCCTTGTCAGTTTCCATCGCCATGGATGAGTTTAACAAGGAACCATCCATATGCCAAATTACCTAACTTTCTTGTTTTACTTCCCGTCTCTTTCATTAATACTACAACCTTCTAAATCTCAGTGTTCAGGTCAATTCACGTTACCTAGAAACTTGGGATTCAATTTTAATTGTAAGTTACAAGAATTAAAAAAAGAAGAAGAGAGGTTTAAACTATAACAATGAACGAGCATTTTGGGCCAAAGTTCAAAGAAAAACAACGTCATGCAAACGTAGGTTGACTAAGGTTTTGAGGCAGGCTAAGCCAAGGTTTTCGTGTAACTTATGAGCCGTGAAAACTTTTAGGGTTGGCAACTAGGGTTTTAGGGATCGGCGTCAATGGGAGTAGCAGCAGGATTTGGACTGAGAGTCTAGACGAAGATGGTTGCCCCCAGTTGTTGGGTGACTTGTAGATGTGGGTTATGACTTTGAATTCCAAGCTTAAAAGGGCGCCGATTTCTTTTTGTTGCGACTCCATTTTTATCCCTTTTATCTGTCTGTATTAGTTGACTTAATAATGGCTAACCTCGTTGCATGTGATCGTCCCTTTATACCATCAACGATGCAGTACGCGTCTAGCAGCTTTTATCTGTTGGAGAAATATTCTGATCTGTAAGGACTTCGCCTCGTATATACTTATAAGATAATCTCAAATTTTTTTGGTTGTCTTCTTCTCTTCTATACTTGACAATATCTCATCTGCCAATTCGAGATGTAAATTTACCGTTATATTTGCATCCAATTCTTCCCATTTTTTATCGGTGATATTATCTGACCTTTTGACGATCGTAGAGAGACACTTATCTTTCACCATAATAGCCCTCATTCTCATCTTTCAAATTGAAAAATTTTAACGAATTGAATTTATCCACCTTATATATGAACGGAAAATGTTTGGTTTCTTGGGATATTCTTTATTAAAAATTAAATAATACTGATTATGATACGCAATTGTAAATAATACTGACGCAAATATACCGCAACTTCTTCGTCACAATTCATTGATTTTACTTTGAATTTGATTAAATGTGAAGTATGAAGTGATCATCACGTAGTGCCTAGCCGCTTACATGTAGGACCTATTTATTGACTTCTTACAAGTTTTATTTATGTGTTCCAATACCAACTCACTAATCCCGTTGTTAGCACTAGAAAACAAAAGAGTGGAGGAGAATATGGATAGCATATTTTCTTGGATGCTATATATTAACTACTATTACATCACCTTGATCTTAAAAGGTGGAATTGTTCACCCTAAACGCTCCTATATTTTGGCCCGATAGAATAATGAGGGGGTAAATCATGGTCTGATCTCAGCCAACTTTTCAGAAGGGTGACCCAACGCCGGTGCACACTAAGAGTCACCACATTGAATGAACTCTCACACTGTCGCTGTCGAGACTCGAACCTGTTTTCATAGGAATAGTCGTATAGTACGACTCACAACTGCTGCATATTGAACATCGATCCATTTTTCACTCATCTCATTTCTCACGGTGCAGGGTTGATGCTAGGGAATTTTTAGATGTAAAATTTGGTAGAGGCATTGTTTAACTAATTGTTATAAAAAAAATTTTAATTACATGCATAAATTAAAAGATGGATAGTTTGTAAATGCTAATTTGTTAGATATAACTTCTAAAACATTAATCTTCCTTATATAATGGGAATCTAGAAGAGTGAAGAACCTCAGGATGTGACCCTTTACGATACAAAGAATGACTTTTTGTTACATATAATTGAGAAAACTAGTGTGAACACCTCGATTAATTTGGAATGAAAGGATCTTTTTCTCTGCCTTCTTTCTTCAAATCTATGGACAAAGGGAATAGAAAATGGAGCTACATCACGTAATATTAAATCAGGTATCATTGACTTGTCGATATCCTTCACATGGAAAATAAAGATACCCATCGACTTTGTTTTCTTTAGTGTAGACGGAGCTAGAGACAATATTAGATGATCATTATCAATATTCTTATATATCAAGCCCCGCGAGAGGCGTTCCAGCTGTTGGCAGTTAGTATCAAACGGGGCATCTTCCAGGATTGACTCATCTTTTTCCACATCTTGACCCGTTAAACTGAGATTTTTCCGTATATAATATGCTGCTGATCGTCGTGTCTGGACTACGGACAATTAATGTATGAAGGTGACCGTCTTATCCCGTCATTTCTAGGTAAAAGGTGGTCATTTAATGTTTTGAAAACTCGAAAGATAAATTATTTTAACTTGAATAATTATGTTAATTTTCGTGTGTGAAATAAATATCGATGTACCTAGATTTTATTGAATTTTTAATATAGGTAGAGTGTAGAACTCATTAATAAGAATTGAGCTTAATTAGGTCAACCATTAGTAAATAACTAGAACTAGTTATTTGGAAGTTGACTCTTATCACTTATAAACTCTTTAATATATTCATGTTTAGTCAATATGAGATACTCTAACACTCCCCCTCAAGTGTAACTGGAACTGGACATCCAGTTATCACTTGAAATAAACGCAATGGTAATCGGACCCGGCCGCTCGAGCTGGACATCCAGACGGACAACCGAGAAATTAAGAATCCGGACCAAACCTGCTTTGATATCATATTGAACTTTTAATATAGGTATAGTGTAGAGCTTATTAATAAGAATTGAGCTTGGGTCAACCAATTTGGATAGTTGACCATTACCACTTATAAACCCTTTAGCATTTTCATGTTTAGTCAATACGAGATATTCTAACAGATTTCAATGATTTTATATATGTGTAAAATTTAAAAAATTATTTAAGTGACTTTGTTAAAAATTGAAATTTTTAACTTAACAATTGATAAAATAATGAAAAATGCAAGTTCAATTAAAAACTCTAAATTAAAGTTAAAAATTTAGGTGTCATTTTCTATTTTTTCTTATGTTTAGAAATTCCATTTTCATATATAAAATTAATTATATTTCCAATTAGTTAAAATTACTATTGATTAATCTTGATTAATTTTGTTAAATTAGTTCAAAAGATGATTATTTATTTTGAAAATCAATAAAAATGCATGTTGAATATCTTTCTACAAATCTCTACCTACCCATTGAATCATCAAAATTTTCAAACATAGAAATTACGTTTGAGATTTGTAAAAGCTTTTCCACGTTTCACTATCTTTCTAGTCAATATTGACGTGGTGATTAATTACTAATTAGTTAAGTAGAAAGTAGGGACAACAAAAGGTAGGTTGCTAACTTCCTTAATTATACTTAGTGATTGCTTTGACACTAACACAGCTCTGTTTGACTAGTTAAGCTCCAATCTTTCTAAAGCTGAAATAAGGCAGAGGGTTGCAAGCTAAGCCGGGGAGATTTTAATTTGGTAATGGATGGTTATTAGAATTCCGACCAATTTGGCAGATAAGCCAAAAAAGCATGAATGTCTTGAAGTTACATATTGTTGGAACTATATTGTGCTGGATCTGATGAGGGTTATCTGTTCAGAAATGAAGAGTTCGTTCCCCACAAGTTATCTATTAGAAACAGGAACAGGATTTTTATCAAAGGTCCAGTTTTCCCGCATGAATATGATCTTTGTTTAAGTCTGACGTAAATGTTAGAACGAAGATTTTGACTGCTTTTGTTCTCTTCTACAGAAGATCTTCTCTTCTCTTAAGAACAACACCGATGATATTTTATGAGCATTTTTAATAATATTGAGTGTTTAAACTGTTTTTATGTATGTAGCTGTTTAAAATTTGAGATTAGAGTTTTACCTTCTGTAAAAGAACTATTCAGCTTAAATGAAAATTAGTCTAAATATGGATAATTTAAAGGTGCCTTTTCATAATTAAAACCTTCCTCGAATATTTCGTAGAAAAAAAAATCAATTATCATTTTTATTTTGATATTTCTAATTTTCGAATTGGTATTAAATTAATTATTGCTTCTAGAGATTGGAGCCGAGTCGAACACTGAATGGGCTGAGTCAGAGGTGGCAAAGGAACGGTTTCTGACGTGGATATATCAGTCAAATGACGTATTTCTTGCTTATAGTGGTCAGTGAGGTTAGGTATCTCTCTTCCACGTGGGACCCACACTTTTTCTAACTACCGTCGGATAAAGCAATGCCGTCAACACGGTTGACCTCCAGACGACGCACTCCTGCCCACGTGTACTTAATCTAAATCCGTCATCTTTAACGGAACCCTATCTTTAGTCCTTTTTCTCTTGGGATCTCGAAACGTGGATTTCAGATCTTTTATTTAAGGTAACTATTTTCTATTAATGTGTCACTCTACACGAAAAATGACGTCATATACCCCCCGAACAAAGCGGCTGGTCCTCCCTCTCTGAGCATTTATATTGGACCCCTCCCGCTTGAGCAAGTCTTTTCTACCACCAAATACAAAGATAAACTCTTTCGTTGACAAGCCTATACAACCCCTACGCGATATACTCTCTCTTTCTCTCTGACTTCTGTTTCTGTCATGGAGAAACAAGGCCGTGAATTGGAATTCTTGCACTCCGGTGACTTTCTCCGGCGTAACTCAGCTGAGTCCGATCAAGTAAAGGACAACACCGTCGTTCTCAGAAAGCCTATTCTCAAAGAAGTTGATTTCTTTTCATCAAGTGAGAGGACTGATAGGTTGACGCGTACTCAGGAGACCAAGAATGGATCATCAAGTACTCCAGTTGTTGACGTCGTAAACGTAAGGCTTCATCGGTTATGTAGACCCTTTTTGTTTCTCTTGATGTCGGATAACAAACCTGTGTTTATGCTTCGGGGTTGACTTTGTTGTTTCCTAGCAGACTGGACTTAATATTCACACCCCAAGCTCTGGGATTTCGAAAGCAGCAAATGATGATAAACCCAAGACTGAGGTAAGTTATCTCTTTCATATGTATGATCTAACTCAGTTTCCCAGGTCAAAGCATTTATAGACTTCTGCATTCAGCTATGAGTGGTTATTTCTTTATTCCTTTTGTTATTCTAAGTTGGATTTTCAAGATTGGAGTTTTGATCGTCTTTTGGCAGCTAAGTGTGCTACAAACTGAGTTGGACAAAGTGCACAATGAGAATAAAAGGCTGAAAAGCATGTTGGATCAAGTTACAAAGAGTTATAAGGACCTTCAAGCTCAGTTACTCATGGCAATGCAAAAACAAGCACATGGGAATCGGGAAAAGCAGGTAAATTTGATTCAGATATCATTCAATTCTCAACTAGATTAGTTCCCAATTTATTTTTCATTTGTTGGATGAATCGCTTATTTACTATTTGAAGTTTCTTGAACAGAGACATAACCGAAGAAATCCATATTATCTTCTTTCATCTATAAAGAATAGGGTAACGTGCTTCACTAGAACAAGTAAACATGCTTTCTTGATCCGCTGTCACGTTTTTCAATATCTAAAGACAACCTTTTTCCAATTTTAGTTCTTGATCAACTGGAAGAAGAGAAAGTTCCAAAATTTATATCTTAAATAAATAACTTCTACTGGACAATATCTTTCATTAAGTCTTAATTCAGACATGACTTTGGTCAAGACACCTCTTATGTTGGTTATTTCATGGGCACGATACATCAAGAGTGACGCGTCTAAAGATTTACCTCGAACTATCTGATTGAGAGCTATCCTCGCTATCATCCTTCGGAATGTGAGCAATACTTTTACGCCAGTTCTTTGTTAACCCTTGAAATGATTGAGTTAACCAGAGCTTTGAGCACTGTATCTGAAGTTCGACGTGAGAATGGGATTCTCTCTTTGAGTTCTATCAATATAAGCCGTAAAGGAAAGCTAAAAGATATTATTGTACTAACTTCCATTTGTTTTGAATGACTTCAATGATTGACACAGAGAGGTGATCAGAGTGGAATGTCAAGTTTCATAATGTCAGCTCAACAGCTTATGGACCCACGGCCATCTGCCGCATTAGATGTGAGTGATCCTTCCATATCTGACGAGAAGACACAAGAAGTGTCCGCTTCTCCAACACATACAGCAGATATCATGTCCCAAATTCCTGGAAAGCAACCTTCCATTGAGGACTGTCTCGATCAAAATTCTCAAAGCTCGGGTTCCCCTAAAAGCCCTAAATTAGACCAAGGGAAGTCCGGGGAACAAGTCCCTGAGATTCCACTCAGGAAAGCAAGAGTGTCCGTACGTGCACGATCAGAGGCTCCTATGGTAAGCATTTATCAACTGATAAATTACATACGAATCTACAGAATAGATATGGGAAATGTTTGGGTTTGCGGAAATTTAATGTTAACTTTTATTGTTCAGATCAGTGATGGATGTCAATGGAGGAAGTACGGACAAAAGATGGCAAAGGGTAACCCTTGTCCTCGTGCCTACTATCGCTGCACCATGGCTGTTGGATGCCCAGTTCGTAAGCAGGTAACTTTTGGAGACTTCCACCATTATATTAGCTTCCAGCCCTCCAATCATAGTTGGGATTTGATGGGGAACTGTCAGAGAAATTTTGGTGGTTGCTAACTTCACTTACCGTAGAAGTCAACGCAAAGCATAAGAAAAAAATTGTCATTCCCTTCAAAAGTGAAGATCAGACCAATATGATGTACCAACTAAATCTGTTCATTTCGTTTATGTTTTAGGTCCAAAGATGCGCAGAGGACAAGAGCATTCTCATTACAACATACGAAGGCAACCACAACCACCCTCTTCCACCGACAGCCACAGCAATGGCCAACACTACCTCAGCTGCAGCGGCAATGCTTCTCTCAGGTTCAACTACAAGCAAAGAATCTCTATCACCACACAGCAACTTCTTCTCTAATTCTTTGCCCAATGCGTCGACGATGGCCACTCTATCGGCGTCGGCACCATTCCCCACCATAACACTCGACTTAACTCACAGCCCGAATTCAATGCCCTTCCTTCGAGTCCCACAATCACCGGCCACATTTCCTCTTCCTTTGCACGGATGCTCTCAATTTCTGGGCCATCCCATGTACGTCTCTCAAAAGCCACAGGCAATCTCAACAGTGCCATTAGGACAAAGGCATGCTTCTATCATGGAGACAGTCACTGCAGCGATTGCTTCTGACCCAAAATTTAACGAAGCTTTAGCAGCAGCTATCTCTTCGATTATTGGTGCACCTAGAAGCAGCGATGGGGCCAACAACAATGGAGTATCTGCATTTGTTGGTTCTCCACAACTTCCTCAATCTTGCACCACTTTCTCCACAAACTAGGGTGACCACAGATGCTGCTGTGCGGCTGTCGCCTTTAATAAGCTATTAAGCTGGCAAGTTTCTTCTCTAGAATTCACCTTTTCTTTTGACGTTTTTCCTAAAATTACTGTTGTGAGCTTCGCACATGCATGAGAGCGAACCATGCATGAAGGGTTATCCAAAACACTTTAAGGAACGAGAGCTCTTAGCTGATTCAAGCTTTGAGTGTGAGGAATCAGTAGATTCAGCCATTGCGCCGGTTGGTTTCTGAAGGATGCAAGTCAGGAAATGATTAATTTAGGCATGCTTTTAAGAAGAAACACAAATAGAGTGGGATGTATACAAGTATTATTTGTTATATGGAATTTCTTAATACTGTTGATAGCTGAAGACAATTGTTGTGGTTACCAGTGTGTATGGTAAGTTTAGGAAAGAACAAACAGGTGTTGTAAGAATCAGTGGGAGGAGGAGAATGCTATGTATTTTGCTTGAACGACCGTATACTGCGATCCTTGTACATAAATAAAGCGAAATATATAAAAAAAAAAAATTACTGTTAAGTGATAACTCTTGACAGAAACATAGGCGATCAAGAGCCATCCAAGTTGAATGCACCTCGAGCACGAAGAACCAGGACACAAAGTGAATATGTAGGACAGATAGAAGATAATGACGAAAACAGTCACTCTAGAGTGATCGATGCATGCCATGGTATGGCTTGGAGATTGGAGTCAACTTGAGTTGAGTTCCTCCTGCCGCTTCAGTAGTGCTGGGTTTGGATTTTGGAAGCCTTCAAAGCCTATTGCTTGATCATATGAAACCATTCCAAGGTTTTACTCCTTGCGTTGTAATTATTTTATTTTAAATATCCATAAAAATATATGAAGAATCTGTGAGTACACTAGGGTTTGAGTTTTGGTAAAGTGATTTCGTAATCACTTAAGAATAATGCTTATGAATTACAGAAAGAAAAATTGATGGTATATATACCATCAATATCTGTATATACAAACGACACCAACTATATACACAAAATGCAAAACAGGATATACTACAGCAACTCTAGACGATACAGCATAAGATGATACAACATAAATCGATACAGCATACGACGATACAATATAAATACAAGTTATTCTACAGCCCCCCTTAAGGTGGAGCTTGGTGTTAATCACACAAGCCCAACTTGGACAACAAAAAAGAAAAAACCGGAGCAGACAAAGCTTTAGTAAACATATCGGCCAATTGAAGCTTCGAAGGAATATGTTGAGGAAGAACGAAGCCTTCTTTATATTTATCACGAACTAGATGACAATCAATCTATAAATGCTTAGTCCTCTCATAAAAAATAGGATTAGCAGTAAAATGAACAACAACCAAATTGTCACACCATAACGGAATAGGAAAGGAAATAGACACCCAAAAAACAGCCAGCAAATAAGAAATCCATTGCAACTCACAAACCGTAATAGAGAGATTACGATATTCAGCCTCTGCGGAAGACCGAGAAATAGTGGATTGTTTCTTAGTCTTTCAAGAAATCATAGCATCACCCAAGAATACACAAAAACCTGTTAAGGATCGTCGACTAAAAGGACATGTAGCCCAATCCGCATCACAAAAAGCTTGTACAAAAAAGAAATATTATAAAGAAAGAATAAACTTGTAGACGAAGATTGCTTCAAATACTTGAGCATATGAATGGCAGCCATCCAATGTTGCTCAATAGGAGCCTGAACAAATTGACTCAATTGTTGAATCGCATGAGTGATGTCAGGAAGGGTAAAACCAAGATAAAGGAGACGCCCAACTAACCTCCGATATCTATCCGGATTCTCCAATATAGGAGAGCTAGCATCATCAAACCGACAATGAGGAGATAAAAGAGTGGCTGCCCCTTTTGAACAAGTCAACCCTACATCCTTGAGAATATCTAACACATATATACTTTCGCTGATTTACATACAAGCCATTAGTTGACCTAGCAAGTTCCAACTCAAGGAAATATTTGGCAGATCCCATATCTTTAATAGTAAATTGTTCATGTAAAAATCATTTGACTTGATTACTGCATGTCTCCGTCAGACCCATAATCAACACATCATCAACATACACAACAATAGCAATATAATCATTCCCTTCGGATTTAATGAAGAGACAAGGATCATGAGCAGATTGCACAAAATTATGCTTACAAAGAGAAACAGTGAGCTCATGATTCCATTGTCATGAACCTTGCTTAAGGCCTTATAAAGACCTCCTCAAACGACATACTTGATTAGGACTAGCCTTGGTATATCCTTGAGGAGGTAACATGTACAATTCCTCATCATTATACCCATGCAAAAATGCATTATTTATATCCATGTAAAGGTCATCCTTTGGCAGCAACAATAGCTATAAAAATTCTCACAGTAACTATTTTAGCAACTGGAGAAAAACATTCAGTATAATCAACTCCCTCAATTTGATTATAGCCTTTTGCTACTAACCTAGCCTTATATCTATCAACAGTCCCATCAGGTTTGAGTTTAGCTTTATAAACCCATTTAGAACCCATAGCCTTCTTACCCTTTGGTAAAACAGTAAGGTCCCAAGTATGATTATTATCAAAGGCTGTCAACTCAGCCTCCATAGAATTCAACCAATTCAGATTAGTTGTAGCTTGCTCAAAAGAACTAGGTTCTTCAATATTAGACACATTTGTTAAAAAAAGAATGATAATCTGATGTAAGATGTGAAGAGAGTACAAATGGATATGTAGGAGGTGTATGAGAAGAATTAAGCACAGTAGGGACAACAGAAGGAGCAATGTCAGTAATAGATGGATGTGAAACAAAATCATCCAACCAATTAAGCCGTCGGGTCACACAAGCACTCCTACGAATAGGAGTTGGACTCTGTGCTAGATCAGTAGAATATGGAGTATTAGAGGAAGATGGAACTAAAAAACCCGAAGAATCCACATTAAGATTTTCAGCTAATGAGGATTCTTGAGACACAACAGATGGTAAAACATTTTGATTGGGCAAAGGAACTGATTTTGGATTCGAGGAAATGGACTGAAAAGGAAATACATTTTCATAGAAAACAACATCCCTAGAAATGAAAATATGATGGCTTTGCAAATCATAAAATTTGTAGGCCTTTTGCCCTGAAGAATAACCAATGAAAATAGATTTGAAAGCTCTAGGAGCAAATTTGTCTTTATGAGGAAAAGTGTTAGATGCATAACACAAATAACCAAAAGTCCTCAGAAAATTATAATCGGTTCTATATGGAAAAGAACAAAATAAGGAGACTTCCATTTTAGAACAGGAGTTGGAAGCCTATTTATGATGTAAGTAGCAATTAAAAAGGAATCTCCCCAAAATTGTTTTGGTAATGGGACTGAAACATAAGAGCTCTAGCAGTTTGCAACAAATGCCTATGTTTTCGTTCAACAACTCCATTTTGTTGTGGAGTATAAGGAGAGGTTTTCTGGTGTATAATTCTATAGTTGACAAATATTTCCTAACAACTGTGATTCAAGAACTCTGTCCCATTATCTATTCTAACAACCTTGATGGTAGCATGAAATTGGTTTCAAACATGTTTAAGAAATTTCTCTAAGAAGGCTAAAGTCTGACTTTTGTGTTTGAGTAAGTAAGTCCAGGTTGTTCTAGAAAAATCATCTACTATAGTGAGGATATAATGTGCTCCACTAATCAACCCTTGCTTATAAGGACCCCAAAGATCCATATGCAACAGTTCAAAACATGCAACTGTACTAATACTGCTCGTAGGAAAAGGAAGTCTGGTTTGTTTTGAAAGATGACATATATCACACGGTTGTTCAGAAAAAATCATGTTATTGAAATAATTTTGCAACTGTTTCAGTACATTGAGAGATGGATGGCCCAATCTTTGGTGCCAAAAAACATCATCAACAACACTATAACATTGTATTGGCTTATTGATACTATTTCCTAAATGAGTGATGTAAGATAAAATGGTATTTCTATGAAAAGAGGATTTATCAAGAGCATAGAGTGCTGCAATTACCTTCCCAACTGCTAAGACCTCATCAGTCACAAGGTCCTGCAGAACATAAAAGGTTGCACAAAAGGTAAATTTGGTAGGAGATTGGCAAGCTAGTTTGTTCACTGAAAGCAACTTAGATTTGAATGAAGTTATAAGCAAAACAGATGACAGACTAAGACTATCACAAAGAACAATATTCCCTGTGAAATCTATTGTCTTAACTGTGCCATCCGGTAGGTGAACAGGGTATATCTAGCTATAGGTTTAGGTTTGTCAAACAAATCAATATCATGACACATATTATTGGAAGCACCTGTGTCTATTATCCAAGAATCACATTCAATTGAACTAACTAAACTAAAAGAATGATTGAGAGTGCTACCTGCAAAGTCGTTGCAATGTGCAAAGTTGATGACATCTCCTCCCTTGCCCTTCATCTGCAACTGTTTCCCTTGACTTTGCATAAAACTCATAATGCCTTGTTGAATCATGCTGCCACGCCTTGTTTCCAAGCTAGTTCCTTTGTATCCCTTTCCATTGAGTAATCCAAAGGTGAATCACTCATATTCAAAAACTCCTTATTCATATCTCCTCCTTTTTTATCCTAAGAAACCTTATACCAATCAGGATACCCACGAATCTTGAATTAGGTATCTCTAGTGTGTCTCCTATTTTTTACAAAAATCACAATACTTAGGGGGTGCTTGGTTGATGAGTTAGGGAAGAGGTTAATGGGTAAGGAATGAAAAGTGAGTGGTTGGTTATTGATTATGATTATAGGGATAATGGTTTGATATCCCACTTTGAGAGAATCCTCCATAGCCCCCATTTAGTAGAGGAATGAAACTCATTCCTTAGTAGAGACTAATTTTTAAAAATATGTTTAATACTAATTAATTAAATTATAATTAATTACAATATAATTAATTAAAATAATAATATTAATTAATTAAGTACATTATAATTAATTACAATATAAT
>JAOSBM010000009.1:18862283-18877464 GCA_027568955.1 Erythroxylum tenue | reverse complement strand
AAAATAATTAATTAGTTACAATATAATTAATTGAAATATAATTTATTCATTAATTAAAATACTCTAATTAATTAATTATAATAATTAATTAATTAATATATTGTAATTAATTAATTACATTATTTTTACAAACCAACCACTATCAATGGTAATGATAATCATTCCTTCCTCTTAACCAACCATCATAATTATAATGATAATATCCATTTCCACTCCTCACTATATTCATTCCTATTCCTATTACCATTCTCCTATACAAACCAACCGCCCCCTTATCCTCCTTATTTATCTATTTCTTGGAATTACTTATACCAACTTCTTTTCCACTACTGCCCCCAAAACTACACACCATCATTGCATTGGTTGTGTTATCAGCAAAAGAAATATTCACTTCCCTCTGTTTTCAACCCTAACAACCATCAGGTAAGTCCTGTCCACATGAGGCAAGGGATCCATCCAGTGGCGAAGCCACTGCTACATGAGGGTGGGCAAATGCCCACCCTCAAATTCCCTCAAAAAAAAATTTTATTAAAGAAGATATATATGCATATAGAGGTTGCCCACCTAAAAGAATGTCGTTACCCATGGTGGATTGGATAAAAAAAAAATTTGCCCCCCATAAAACAAATTCCTGGCTTCGCCACTGGATCCATCACAAGGATCTGACTCCTAATTGCATCATATTCTTCATTCAAACCCATTAGAAACTGTACCAATCTATCATTATCTCCAAAATCAGCCAATTTTTTAAGAAAGCCACACAAACATTGTTTTAGGGCTCCGCATGAGCATTGCGGAATGGGAGCCAAACAGTTTAATTCATCCCATAATCTTTTTAGTTCAATAAAAATACCTGGAGACAAATAAATCCCCTTGTGAAATCGAGCTGATCTCCCTCTTAAGCTAATACAGTAGTGGCCCATTGCATTCTTCATATCGCCGCTCTAGGTCTGTCCAGAGATCCTTAGCTGAGCTCGTGTACAAAAAAAGACTCGATGATATCCTTGGAGATGGCATTAAGTATCCACGAGGTCACCATAAAATCAACCCGACACCATCGATCGTAGTCTGGAGAATCTTCCCCTAGCCTCTCACATTTATCAGTGATGAAATCGAGCTTCAACTTCACCCCCATCGCTATTCGCATAGCACGACTCCAAGATAAGCAGTTATTCCCACTTAAGGGAGTTGTAACAAGAATCATTCCTGGATGATCCGAGTTCTGCAGGAACATCGGATTCTCCCCTCCAGCCACGCTTCCAAATGACGACCTTGAACTATTTAGGTCGTCAACCATGACTCAATCTTGTGCATGACTCAATTTCGTAGACGTATGGATCTACCTAGATAGCTCTGATACCATGAAGAATTTATGAACACTAGGGATTTAGTTTTGGTAAAGTGACTTCGTAATCACTTAAGAATAATGCTTATGAATTATAGAAAGAAAAATAGATGGCATATAAACCATATGTATCTGTTTATACAAAACGACACCAACTATATACACAAAACGCAAAACAGTACACTACAGCAACTCTAGACGATAGAACATAAGACGATACAACATAAGACATTAATACAGCATAAATACAAGTTATTCTACAATATATCTCTTACTAATCGTGAAAGCGGTGCTGATTATTAATTTATAAATACAACATTTTAAATATAGAAAAAGATTACTCAATTCTCTATATTTGTAATGTATTGGTTCATAATGTATATAACATCTTAACTAAAAAGATTATTATTCAATTCTCTATATTGTAACAACAACTAACAATTTTTCAAAGTTTCCACAAGATCTTAAATACAGACTAGTGGACAAAAGAGAGGTTTACATTAATGAATTGCTGATGCTGAATCACCAAAAAATGAAAGAGAGAAAGGATACCCCAAATTCTCATATATATTAAAGGAATCTATTTTAAAATAAAGAAAATATTAATAAATATAATTATTTTTCTTTTCTGGTTCATAAATTTTATAATAATATTTTGGTTTGTACATTTAAGTATATTACAATTTGTATCTTTTTAGATAAGTGAAATTATTTTTTAAAAAAAATGAAACACATATTTTTGTAGAATAATAATTACCTTTTCAAAATATTTCAACTTAATTTGTATTGAAAATAACTTGTGCTAACTCTCCGATCACATCAAGGAACTTATATGACATGGTGTTTTATCACTATCGCGTGACATTATATATTAAAATAAAAATATATAATTCTTTGGATTTTAGTCTGTTGGACCCGACCAGATCATATCATTCAAATGAGGAATGTCTCATTTTGTTGCATTTGTATTTTCCCCATTTTTGCAATTGCTCTTTTCAAAAAGCTTGACTACGATGAGAACTCTGATTCAGTTATTTGCGTTCAACTTGAGACGTTGAGATGTTTTGTTTACTAAACCATCTGTCGGGATAGTTTCATTCTAAGGGTGCATACCAGACAATGTACATGGTATAGACTAACATTCCAAATTTCGAAGCAAAGTATTTGTTTTTTTGTAAAATTCAAATTTTTTTATAATTTATTATTATTTTATGTTGTGCTGTACTTTATATTAGAAGCATCTTTTCAAGTTAAACCATGCGCAAGCTATGTTAGATTTAAAGAATTAATTAATAAGCTTTAGTATATTTTTAATCAAAAGAAAAGTTTAGAGCATGTTTATTTTTTATTTTTATTTTTAGTTTTCCGTTTTAAAAAATATGTTTGTTTGATTTTTTTGGTTTTTGGTTTTAGTTTTGATTTCTTTCTGTTTTTAAAAATTATGAAAACTATAAAAATTAGTTTTTGTCTTTTTTCATAATCTGATTTATTATTAACTAAACATATATTATTAAATTATTTAACATATATTAATAAGAAGTCTGAACAATTTAATTTGATATTATGTGTTTAATTAACTAAAATTAATTATTAATATGAATTATGAATAACTTTATTTTATTTTGTAACTAATTATAAATTTAATTATTAAGTATTAATAAATATAATTAATTTAAATTATCTTCAAATATATAAATTTCAAATAAAATTTTATATAATAATCAAAATATATTTAAAATAAATATTAATTTTTAATAAAAAAGTTAAAATTTAATTATTTACTTTTATAAAATAAAATATTTTATTGATAAATATTATATAAAAGATTAAAATAAATTTATTTAATTAAAAATAACTTATCTTTAAGCTTTATTTAATATGTATTGGTATCAATGACAAAATATAACTATATTGAATTACAATTTTTTTTAAAAAAGGAACAAATTGCACCCTTAATTTGCACCTTACCACAGGGACAACTAAATAGTCGGTTTCATGATTTGGGCTGATAATCTCGAGGGCCTCAGCATTGACCCGAAAATTTGATCCGTATTCTTGTTGACCGGATCGTCCCCGAATCCTGAGTTGCGTAAGGTGGATCCCAAAACCTTTTTGTACATGTCAAATTCTTAGCCGCCCAATGGGCTTAAATCTGAACCGACGTTCAAATTTCAAAACGATAACGTCCCACTGCTAGTTGACCGTTGGAGACCTACTCTTGTTCCCGCAGGGCTCGAGGCAAATTGATGCCAAAACTAACATGGATTGCTAGAATAGGATTCCACAGCCAGAACCAGTCTTCTTGTTTAGATTTGGATCCACTCCAAGCAGCTGAACTTAGGTGAGAGTTAAAGAAAATGTTCATGAACATGAGACGCCATGGTTGGCAACGACCACTCCATCCATTACAGGTGCGTCCTTTTTCTATTCATTATCTTGAACTTGAGTTAAAGGTTGCTTACTGTCGGACTTTCCCATATTTTGCGCTTCAGCGAACTTCAATTGGGTGTGATGACTAAGATGATATCTTAAACTTTGGTTACTTGGATATCTTGTATTAAGGTCTTTATCTGTTAAAATGCTTCTAGTTTACATTGTACGTAAAGCATGTTTATTTGTTGTTTTTTTGAGCTTATAAAGGTTCTTGTATATGTAGCCTAAGCACCTCCAAGTCAAGTGTAGAACTAATTTGGTATAAGTTGTCGGCTTTCGTCCAAGAAATCAGAGATTTATTATAAAATATTATTCAAACCTTGTACCGAAAGATGGAACTTTCGTGGAATACTATTTGATACATCCAGAGTTCGTCTTTGGTTCGCAGATGGTGGGCATCACAACTTACAGTTTCCTGATTGTGGCCTTCTATACATTCCTTGGACTTTTTCTTGGAAATAGGATTGCAGAAGTCACAGTCACGACAATCTTTTCAGTTGTGGTAATGAGTGAGAAGCAGCCACTTACTCTCTGTTTCATCATGCTATGAATTGAAACGAGTTTTCCTCAAACTTCATGTTGCTATCCTTTGCAGGCACTTTTGGTCATGTTCCTGTTTATAAGGTGCACTGCTGCAGACCCCACTGATAGATCCAGTTTTAAGAAGAAAAGAACAGCAAAACCTAATGGAGTTTCAAGTCTGAATTATGGGTTTTTACTGTCTCAAATTGTGGCGAGGTTTCTCAGAAGGTTGGAGAGAAAAATTTTAAGGACTTTTATAAGAAGAAAGTATCTGGATCCATTGAAAGTCACTTCTCAAATGGAACCCCTTCTACCTTTTCCCTTGTTGCTGAAGGATGACATTGTTGAACCTTACTCAAAAGATGATGAGATATCTTATTGCTCTCTATGTGATTTTGAGGTTGGAGATCATTCATTCAAAATATAAGTAGGCCTTGTGATCTAGAACTATGGGTGTTAAGATCTAGTATTAAAAGAACACTGGACACATGAACCATAATTGTTAATATTTTCTTGGGGTATGATACAGGAACCTGAAATATGCTGATGATTGAATGCGTGTCTCAGGTGAAGAAGCACAGCAAGCACTGCAGGACCTGTAACAGGTGCGTTGAAGGGTTTGACCACCATTGCAGGGTAAGATATTGAAGCTTTCTTTTTCGTTTATTATTTGTTCTTTTAATGAATTTGGAGGCGAAGTTTACATCAAGTTCTTTGCTTGTGCGTAGTGGTTAAACAACTGTGTTGGCAAAAGAAACTACACTACATTCTTTCTGTTAATGGCGTTCATCTTGTTGATGGTTAGTAGTTACGCTGCTTTGACTTGTTAGAGACGATTAACGATAAAAAAGAGTTAATCATGGAAGTAGTTGCTGGATTTTACAGTTAATCATGGAAGGAGCGATTGCAATTGTAGTATTTATCAGGTGCTTCGCAGATAAAAATGCAGTAGAGGCAGAGCTAAAGAAGAAGTTATCCATCAATTTCCCAAGAGGAGTTCTTGCCACTATATCGGTAAATATACTTGCATTTCTTTATCAGGACTTCTATCAAGTATGTCTAAAGCCAAGTTTTAGTCAATCAGCTCAATCAAATTAACAAAAATTTTCAGGTTCTGTTGGTTTTAATGATAGCCTATAGTTCAGCAGCCATGGGGCAACTTTTCTTCTTCCACGTGGTTCTCATGCGCAAGGTAATTGTCGTAGTGGCTATTTGACGTCAGGAATGATATTATGATGTTTTGTCTGTTGAGCTAAAGAGAATTTATAAAGAAACATTAAGCACTAACCGAACATCCCTGGTCATTTCTGCTGTTCCTGTCTATAAAGGAAGCAATCACAACCATAATACAGTTGCTGTCCGGTTGGTGCTTAATTTTGTCAAGGATTACCTCTTTCACTGACAAAGAATGGGGAAGCATTGTTGAACCAATTTCTTGGACTGAATTTTGTTGTCCCATGAATAGTAGGATTAGGATTTTCATCATCTTCATTAAACAATATGTTCGTGTCTTGCCCATCTTTTTCTTCACTTACTGCGGTTAGTCTATTGATTCCATTTGCTGCAGGGGAAGGGAACTTATGATTACATGTGAAAGAGAATTTTCATCATTTTCATTCTATTTCACGATATGATCATATAGACACCAGAAATGTCATTGGATTTCGCCGTTGTTTCTTCACTTAGTCTAGTTAGTATACTGATTCCAGTCACTGTAGGGGATGAGAACGTATGATTATATCTTGGCCATGAAAGAGGAGAACCAATCAATGGAAATGGACCAATTTGAAGATTCAGATTTTTCTTCAGACTCCGATTTTGAATCACCAGAAAGGCGAAGCCTTGTTTCACGGTATATTTGTGGGCATAGAGGAAACCAGGTAGGCAGAACAAACCTATTTTAGTATTGCGGTTCAAGAACACATCAGCCTCATTAAGATGGTTCATTCGATTTCAGAGCCCGGTAAAACTGTCTGTAAAGATCGATAAGGACCCAGAGCTTACCTTTGTAACAAAGAAACAAGGATTCCATGTAAGCATCAACCCCTGGAAATTGATAAAGCTGAGCAGAGATAAAGCTCTACTTGCAGCTGAGAAGGCCAGAGAAAGGCTGATGAAGCAGAGAACAGCGGAGGAACAAGATTCCTTAAAGCCGCTACCACTGGAGACAAAATGTGGTCCATCAATGAACCAAGACAGAGATATGAATAATTTGGAATCAGGTTCAGCACCTCTTATTACTAAAGGAAAGGTTCCAGGGTCACCAGGAAGGTTTTCAAGTCCCAGAAGACGATTTTCAGGTTCTGAACCTATGATTTCTGGTGCAGTACCATCTCCGAAGAATAAATATAGAAACAGTTTTGACTTGAAGTTGACAGAGGTTTCCAAGGAACTCGAAATCTACATTTCACGACAGGTTTTGTGTTCTGTCATAAAGAAGAATGTATGTGAAGCATCTCCTAGATAAAGAGCTGAATTCTCAGCCTTTGAGAAATTTTAATCGACTGATTGCAGAAGACCAACACAAGTTTGTTTGAAATGAGATTGGAACTCCATATCAACCACATGTATATGAACAAAAAAAAGTTGCAGATTCAATCAATTCATCTAGCACAGTGAATTTCATCCATGGAAAATGTTGATATATCAGAAGGCAAAGTTCAACTATAATCACTACATGGCTGCACAGGTCATCATGGAAACTTGAAGATTGTTGCTAATAAATGTTACAAACAGAACTATCATCATCATGATTATGCTTTGATCTGCCTTTTCCCTTCTAAAATTTAGTTTTTTTTAGTTAAACATCCCAAAAAAAAATAATTTCAATGTTGCAACTTTTGAAAATACAAATCTCCAAAGAGACCAGCCTGTCTTTTCCATTCAGTGTTTCAATGTTGGTAGTTCTGGCTACTACCACACTTTTTTCCTCCATTCCACGTCCTCCAAGACTACGTTTTCGGTAAGGATAATTCATTTTCCTCTTGGATCATGCAGAAAATGATGATAAAAGGAAAAGGAGAGAGACAAAAGCAAGTGAGGGAGAAAGATGTGGAGAGAATTTTTAAAATGTGAATTGTATTTCCACTTTCTGAAAATTCACCCCATTATTCGTTCTGCACACAAGTTACAGGAAAAATAAAAAATTTCAACCCTATCTCACAAGTCAACAATCACAGATCCGCAAAAATCCCACTCAACTTTACATGTCAGTCGATCATTCATTCCTCTGCAAGGCAATGAGTAGCTCATGTTGAGAAATGGCAAGAGTCAAATATTGAATTATATGGAAAAATCACTAATGAAGGTAAGTTGACCACCAAGCAAAAGATATGGATTTATAATTTACCAAGAAAACAACCAGGCAATGAGTAGCTCATGTTGAGAAATGGCAAGAGTCAAATATTGAATTATATGGAAAAATCACTAATGAAGGTAAGTTGACCACCAAGCAAAAGATATAGATTTATAATTTACCAAGAAAACAACCAGGCACCTCTGTTTTGATTACCTGAATTCTTTAAGTGACTTGAAAGACGATAACAATTGGAGCAATGTTTAGGAAAAATTTTCTCCCTGAGAGGCCCACAAGTTTCTGGTGAAACTAAGTCAGAATAACCTTGCACATTCGAGCAATTCCAAGAACATGTTGAGTTTACGTTGAGTGTAATGTTCAACAAGCAAATGTCATGGAAAGTGTCTCCTTCTATACCCTCTAGAAGGCCTGCATACGTTATGTTTTCTCCAATGATATTTTCCATAGTCACCCGTTCTATTATAGGTAGAGCATGTTGATCATAATGCGCATCAGGGTGCTCCCCATACTGACCGGTAAATCTTATAGAGACATTTACATTTGATAATGTCATGTTTGATATATGGATGTTCTTCACATAACCACCCCTCCCTGGAGATGTTTTTATCCTTATACCATTGTTTGAGTTGTAGAATTGCAGATCTTCTGCATGCACTTCAGATACACCTCCAGACATCTCACTCCCAATTGCAATCCCTGCACTTGGAGTCTGTCCACTCAGCCGGCGAATAATGATGTTTTTGCTAGGACGACCATAAGTAATGCCATATTCATCCCACCCACTTTTGATTGCAATTAGATCATCACCAGTGCTAATATGACAGTCTTCAATGCAAACATCATCAGAAGAATCTGAAAACATTATAAATAAATTCGGTAAGGAGGCCTCAAGAGTGTTTAGAGCAGGGGAATTTCATCGTTGGACAAAAGAAGTTACAGGTCTTGCTTTGAACATGAAGAATCGAATATTGAAGGAGAATACTTAAATGTAACTCGGCAAAGACCTATCCCTTGTATTTGAATACATAGCAAAAGCAATTTTCTCTTCCTAGAAAATTAGGCCTCTGTCTAGTGATATTGATCTTATAAACTAGCAATAGGAATAGATCTTGAGTGGCAGATGAAATCTCACCTGGATCAATCCCATCTGTATTTGGAGAATGAAAAGGGGCAAGGATTGTTACCTTCTGAACTATTACATTGCTGTTCATACAGAAAAACTGTCTCAAAGCTCTCCCCCAAGTTAAAAGGTCAAGCAGAAAATTCAAGAAAAAGCTAAAGAGTAGTGGATTCCTGATGGGAGACAAACCTGCAATACACAGGGTGGATGGTCCAAAATGGCGAATCTAAGAAAGTCAGGTTTGAGATGACTATGCCAGTCGAATTAATGAACTCAACTAGATGGGGCCGGGTATAGTTCAGAGTTTTATTTCGGAACCAGCTCCACCAGATACTACCTTGACCATCTATAGTTCCATTATCTCCTGCATGAAAAAATCAATCCTTATGAAACAAATGAAATACATATCTAAAATAACACTTCATCACTAACCTGTTATAATAACATCTGTCAAATTTTGACCAAAAATAAGGCTCCGATGCCTCCCACCAGGTAACTCCCTCCCTCGGCCATATGATGGGAGAGGATCAACAACTGGCCAATCAACAGAGTTCTGAAATGGCATGTTGAGTTGAATATTATTACTACCAAACTCAAATTAGATATCATATTTGCATGTACACTCAGGCATGGAATTGAGTACTTACAGTTGATCCAAGAATCACTGCGTCCCTATCTAACCACAAAGTCAGATGACTGATGAGATCAAAGCTTCCTGTCAACCAACAGCCAGCAGGAACAAAAAGCTTGGCCCCACCTTTATCAGCAAAGGAGTTGAGGTAGAAAATGGCATTCTGAAATGCTTTTGTGTTAAGAGTGACACCGTCCCCTACTGCTCCGAATTCAGTAATACTGACACTGTGAGGCCGAAAGTCTGCTTGGCTGGTCTGTTTGCAATGTGAGCTGGCCCTGATAGCCCATGGACCATCAGTGAACAATACAAGTACCAGAAGCACATCCAGTATCTGAAAAAAAAAATCAGTCAAGAAACCTGTATGTGATGTACCTTATACGGATCAATGATCCATATACGAACCATCTTGTCTTCTTTTTTATTGGTCTTGCAAGGGTTCATGATGGAAACCTCAAATAGGCAACGCAAGCAAACCAAAGGGCGAAACTCATTAGTCGAATGAAAAGTGAAACTGAATCATGTTGATAAAAATAACTCAAAAGATGTGAAGATGTAGATTATGTAGCTCAGAGATATCTCGTTTTATTACTCATTGACGAATAGCAAGCTCACTACCCAGCTACATTTTACCAAAAAGCTAACACATACTTAGAAACTCAGTTCCTTTTCCCACTTGATAACAGAGAAATCATAGAAAAAGCAAATTGTGTTCAGGAGTTTAATCGGATCCCGACAAAATTCATTTCATTAACGTTCTTGTATAGCAATGTCATAGCAGAATTAGGCTAATTCACGAGAAGATAACCAAAAGAGAGAAATTAAGCAACTCACAGTGAAAGATCTCCTCATATGACTAAGATCTTCTGCTCCCCTAGCAAACGCCTGAAGAAAGCAGCTTAATTTTTTCAACATCTTCAGAAGAACAACAACATCCACCAACAAATTCCCACAAAAATAAAATGGAGCTTGATAAGTATTGGGGAAGAGATCTTGATGATCAAGATCTATCCCTTATCATCAAGCGAGTGTTATGTTAGTGTGATTACTGATAAGATATTGAGAGAATCACCAACACCACCAAAGCAGAAAAAAGGAACAAGAAAAAGGAAGAATCATTGACAATGTCCGTCGCTGCTCGCCAACAATCAAGCAGTAGGTCCCTCTTGTTTCTTCAACAGCTACTCTCTCTTTCTCTTAGTAATCAGAGCTCACAGACACAGACACAGACACATACACATACACTAACCCTTCTTCAAGGAAACAGAAAAACGTGAAAGACCCAGAAAAGTAAGCAGAGAAAAACACTCGATGGGCGTGTATGTACTGCTTAGCTCAAGGATGGTGTGCCCTCGGTGACTCAATTTGTTTGATTCTGTGTTGAGAGTAACCACTGACAGCTGCAAAGATTGGATCTTTCCTATAAAGCAAGAGAAAGAAACAGTGAAAGATTGAATGTGAATGTGTAGAGATATTTGTTGATTAAGCTTTGCATGGAATGAGAGCTCCCTTCTTATCAAGTCTCAATCACAATCATAACTAATTTCGTATGTTAGAAAATGATTAGAGAAAGGAAACCAGTTTAGCATTATTACAGACAAAACTAAACAAAATCCAAAGGGTTAAAACTACTTTTGCTGTTTTCTTTATACCAGAGAAATTTATATTTTCAAAATTTATGAATTTCCATGTTTCACAAACTTTCTCTTCATATTTTATAAGCATATTATCTCATTCGTGACCTTTTAATTATAAAAAAGTAATTTTCCTAAGTAAATCAACAACAACATCACCTAGTTTACTCCAAATAAGAAACGGCCGGTGCCGTTTCAGTTCGTATTGTGCAGTTAGTAACTGGTAACGGTTAAGCAAACAAGCTCTAATCCCGATATTCGTTGCCTGAGACTGAAAACGGTTAAAATGAGATATTAATCTTTATATGGACAATAATACCCTTTGACCTCAAAACTTGACGGCCTTGACCAATGCTATATTCCTTAGTGCTAGGTTTGTAAATTCATAGTACCATTCTTGTTTTTTTTGCCCCCTCTCTCTTCAAAGCCGTAATAAATTGTCATACTGGGATCTGTAAATCCTTCAAAGATTTTTAAGTGGAAGATACAGATTCCTTTTTTCAATTTATTTGTTAAAATATATTTATTTTTAATATTATAAAATCTTTAAATATATAAAAATGAATGAAATAAAAAATATATATTTTTTTAAAACATAATAATCAGGACTTCAATATATGCTGCAAGAAGAGGTAGAATATGCCTTAAGATGCTCGTATGAGTAGCTTAGTTGGTCATTGGAATGGTAAGTTGAGATCAAAGCCTCAGGTTCGAATCCCGGCAACGGCAGTGTGAGAGTTTATCCAATATGGTGACTCCTTGTGCGCACCGGTGTTGGATCACCCTTCTGAAAAACTGGTTGAGATCATACCATGATTTACCCCCCTCACAATTCTGTCAGACCGAAATGTGGGGACGTCTAGGATAGACGATTCCACCCTTTGAGATCAAGATTATGCCTTAAGATTGCAATAGGAATCAACACACCAGACAAGAATAGTTAGTTAATACCAGGTTTGAAGGGTCCCAAACCGGACAATAACAGGGACAATGTGAAAAAGAGGAACAAAAGGCACTCATTGTTTCCCTGTAGTTACCAAAACAACCCTCCATTGATGGTCCTATGTCTTCAAGGATCTCACGACTTGGTAAGGGCAGCAGATCCGTGAGAACTACAGCGAGTTATTCTAACCAACTAAGAAATTTTGTCCACAAAGAAGGGGACAAAAGTCCTAGGCCGTCCAAGAGAAGCATTTGCAAAGAGTTGAGGTCAGGAATCCAATGCCCCATTCAACCAAACATACACAAAGCTGCTAACGTTGTAAAAGGAAAATATATACATATCAGTGTCCGATGTTCTCTGTTTTCGACCGCTCAGCTTCAATCTGCATCTTTGTATTTGCTTGCCCCAACTTATTGTGTGCCCAAATTATTAAATATAGATAATAATTCACAAATTATATTTAAATTAATTAATAATGTAAATCTAAAAATAGTAATTATTTGGATTATATAATAACAAAATTTAAGATGCACTTAATAGATATTTTATGTGAGTTAAGTAATAATTCTACATGGATTAATACTTTTCTTTTTAATGGTCCTTAACAAAAACAAATGCTATAAATCTGAATTAGTACTTGTATAATGATTCACACCCATCATTATTCAGACCTTAGTTGATCAGGAAATGCTCCTTCTACACTGCCATTCAAGCTAAAAACAAAGAAATATATGACCATATTGATTTGCCAACTTTGTGGAGGCAGGCCTCTTACGTTATTAAATGGCTTATCTGAAACGTACGAAATGTCATGTAAACAAGATAAATGTGTTTTTCAAATTTCCTAGACCAAGAATGGACCAGCCATCTCAATTTGTCTCTACCTTATTGATGGTATTAATGGCGAAATTGTAGTGGAGACATGACCATCTGTAGTCCTGAAGAGCCCGAAGGTGACTCCCAGCTACTCGCTACCATTCAATAATGCAGATTCCAACCAACCGAATAAATATATACACATGTACCAGGAGAACACTTTTGTTGAACAGACAAGTGCTGTCTTGGCGTAGAAATCCACTTACGTAGATGTTGTCGAAAAGAAATTACTGTCCAAGCGCGTATGTTTCATCTAGTAATTTGTCAGGGATGACAAACTTGATGAGAACTTTAAAGGGTCTAGAGTAAAACCTGTGATTTAGTAGTTTAAACGTACGAATCCTGACACTTGAGGAGATGTTTATCGAGATACGATCTTTCCAAACACTGTTGCGGTCTGTGATGTCGAGCAGATCTATGATCTATCTCCTCCGTCTTACGTCCCACGTTGTACGCAGAGTAATATGTTGTTCCTATATTAGTATTTTACTATTAAAATTTTAAAACTAGTCTATGATTAAAATTTTATGATGACGGACTTATATGCTTATTCATAGATTCGTGAATGTGAAAAGATAACCTGCAGGAACTAGTTAGCTATTTTTAGGGGTATCAGTCTGCACATGACCTGCACGAACTAGTGAGCTATTTTTAGGGGTATCAGCCTGCACCTTCTAGCAGCTCCTCGAACAAAACAACTGACCCGAAAAGAACCGAGCAGCATCTTTGTCCACGACTTGTGAAGCAATTCCATTGTGCTGAACAACCTATAAACAGTAGCAATACGCCTTAGACATTGGCCAAGAAGGAACAGTATTACTATTGGCGCTTAAAGCTGACCACCATGGCTAGAAGATCGCAACGTACCTCGCAGTCCTCTCTTAACACGTATGGAATGTGAACAGTATCAAACATTTTCTTTAACAACAGGTTCACGGGTTGCAATTTGGGTTATTGTCTGATTAGTTCAGCAATAACAAAAGTATCTCTTCCTACGTATGTGCTGTGTTTGTCTCCATCTGGTGTCCTCATTATTTAACGTGATTCTCGGATCTGTCAGGCTAATCTCTTAATCAATCCCTTTTATTTTAAAAACTTTGGCCTTATTGCTTGTCACATTTCCTCGAGAATGTACTAAACACCCTTTCCAGTATTTTAAGATTTCCATCAACTCATCAGCTTCATCTTTCACGCTGCTCTACTGTTCCGTTACTATTCCAATGATAAACTCTCCAAGCAAAACATGCCATTAATGGGGACCACTTATTATCGTGGAGTAAAAAAATAGAACAAAAAGGGCGAAGATGGTTAATCCATCATCCAAGCATTTATATAGGCTACAGAAACTATAGAACCAATGAGGATCAAGCCTTGGGGTGCTTAAGCTGTGCGTGGTAGGTCCTTTGGGCTGTTGAATGTGTTTGTAGCACGTTAAGCAATTATGTTAACACTTACCCTGCTTGTTTGAGATAATCCTTGGAGCAAACTCCCACTACAAGAATAACATACTATTTGTGACGTTTTTTATAGATAAAACGTCACAATAAATTTCAATTTTTTACGACTTTTTTACAAAACGTTACAAAATTGTAACATTTTCTGCGACGTTTTATCAATAAAACGTCGCAAAATAACAATTGTAATGTTTTATTAAACAAAACGTCGCAAAAGGCTATTTAAAATTTAACATTTTGTCATCTCGCCTTCGTTTCCCACCAGCTGCTTTATACTCTGACATTTCTTTAACTCTTTTCCGATTTTCTAAGTCGTCCTCTTACTTTTCTATTTCTCTTTTTCCTCTCTTCTCTCTCTACCTTCCACCGCAAAACTCCCTCACTTCGCCTGAAACCGTTCATAGTTTTGGCGACTGACCTCCTTATCCCGTCTGAAAACTCCTCATTTTCTTCGAATCGAGGCTCTGTCGATTTCTTTGGCTTTGTTTTCGTAACCCAGCTCGAGGACGATTTCGGATCTCCCCTTTCGGTAGTTTCTTTTCGTGTTTCGGACGTTTTCGGAGAATGTGGGCTGCTTGGTTCCTGTGTAATACATTGCTTTGAAGTTTTACTAGAGAAGATCATGACCTAGGGTTCGGATTTCGGGTTCCGGATCTTTTGGGTTCGGGTTTTGTTCCTAACGTTTTGTGGAAAATCGCAGACGTATAGAAAGCATTTATGGGATGAAATGGTGAGCAGACCGTCTGTGCCCATACATGTGCATGTGGGTTGAATGTTTGCTTTCGCATTTTATTTTCTTGTAGCTTTTAGGTATCCCTATTTTTCTCCTATTAAAATTTTATTAATTATGGTTATCGTCCAATTAACTAAGGCTTCACGTTTTCTTCTTTTCACTTCACATTGATGC
>JAOSBM010000009.1:18851762-18862183 GCA_027568955.1 Erythroxylum tenue | reverse complement strand
AACTTTGACACATATTAATTACTATTTGAAGTAGAAGTATTGAGTGTTATGCATTAGTTGTTACTTATAATAGCAATATTCAAGATTAACGTTTAATAACATAGAATTAAAGTAGCTTTTTTCTTTTTCTTCTTTTTTTAACTCAAGAATTAATAAAGAAAGTACTAGTGAATTTATTATTATTAATATCCTCTTAAATTATATCTAAATATATGATAGATTTTTTAAGTATTCCAGATTCAGGTTTAAACCTAAAACCGCAAGTTAGAAACCTGAACCTGAACCATGAACCTGATTTTTCAGGTTCGATTCGAACCGAACCTAAACTCAAGTTCGGTTAACCTTATTTACAGGTTCGGTTCGTGCGGTTCAAGTCCAGTTCACAGGTTCATGGATTTTTTTGAACGCCCCTAACTGCAATAGCTCTTAGCATTAAAGTTGGCGTTGAATTGCCTTGCAGCCTCTCTTTTATCTTACATTTTGTACCATTGTTCTTCAGATTCTAATGAAAAATGTTCTTGTAGACTAGAGGGAATGATGTGAATGAAATTGATAAGAATTCTTCGCGGGGGTGAAACACGGTTTGAAGAAGAGGCGTTTGTGCATTGTAAATAATCCCCTATATTTGATTGTCGAAAACCTGAGACATTGCATAAGATATTGTAATATACCACTGAGATTCGGTAGGCTACAGCTCAAGCCTGCAAAATAATGTCATGGCCGTTCTTATCTTGGCCCCAATACAGAACTGAAAACTGCTCAAAACAAAAGGGGCATGGCCTAGTGTCAATTGTTTAAATTTGTGTAGGAATTGAGAACATGTAAGACCTCGATTGAATAGGAAGGCGAGTGACATTTTCATTGCTCTTGAAAAGCCTACTTTTTTATTCAATTCGCAAAATTCAACCGAGTCAAATGTAATCTTTCCTTTCTGTATCCAAAAAAAAAAAATGTTCGATGAGATGATACCTCATTTGGCAGGCATCACCATGTAATTGAAACACATCCCCTTACACTCTGGAAAACAATGGATAGAAACGGCACTACAGATTTCCACCGCACCAACCTAGGTCGTTCCCTTTCAAGACTGCCTCTTTCTGGAGAGCTACACTACCCTTCAAATTTCCAATGCATTTACAGTTCTTAACTTGGTTCTGGTGGAACCACTTTCAAACTTCGCATCCACTCACAGAAACTAGGATCATCAAAATGAAGAAAACTGCTCTTCAGCTTCGTCCTTTGTTCTGGTGTCAGTGACCGAAGCTGTGGGAATCTTGCCTCCTGCACTCAAAAGCACAATCAAACAATTGAACAGAATATCTTTTAGCACCTATATGAAGTAGACTTTCTTCATCAGGCACCCTCACCTGCTCATATGGAGGATCCTTGTGTGCAGGTATCAACCGAGAAACAAAGTATCGAGCTTGAGAGCTTCCTTCCTGTTTTCAATGAGATAAAAGTTTTATTTGGACATGAAAAAAAAAACAAGTTAATGGCGAAGACATAAAAGTTGGTGCAGAAAATAATCAAGAGAAAGGGACCTTGAATGCAAGGATACGAGGAGCTGGAAACCGTAATTCAGTGAGCTCTTCAGCTAAAGTTCTGCAAGCTGCTAAAGCAGCAGCACTTCTTCCTTCATCTGCACTTAGCTCAGCACCCTGTAAGTATTAACCATAAACTAAATGTTTTACATGAAGTTGCACAGAAGAGTTGGACAGGATTGTTATAATTGGAAAATATCAAATGCTTGACCAGCTAAAATAAAGGGTCCCAGGACCTAGTTACCAGGACCAACAAAAAGAAAAAGACAAAGCACTAAAAAGAAAGTGAAGTTACGTACCAACCAAATGAAGACATCAGTACCATGGTCAAGGACAACAGCTGTATCAGACTGCATAGCAAGGTCATATGCAGGTAGTTCCTCAAATGTTCCCCCTTCCCGGTGCATTAGACAACGAGGTGCTACCATTCTAAGTGAAAGTTCAAAAAATACATTCAAAAACAAATTCCGCAATACAGATCTCTCATCTTCATGGCCAACAATGCTTCCCAAAAGTGGGCCTCTTCTGAGATGAAAAAGAAGCTCGGGTAACAAAGAGAGTTCTTTAGGGAACCGATGAAGTTTTGACTTGGGTACTGCAGACCCGAACTTGAGAGCAATGTCTCTAATTCTTTCATCTATTGTTGCTCGCATATCAATTGCATCTGAAGGGGTTTTAGCTCGTAGAAGAGTTCTCTTGGCAATAAGAATTGCAGCAACTTCATTTTGAACACTATCAAGATATGCCGAAACACTGTCAACGGTAGGTAACCTAACAGTAATTACCCTTGAAATGTCAGCTTGATAAACATTCGAATATTGAGTCACAAATTGGAAAAACACAAAATCACTCTTGATGTCTGCTTTGATTTCCATGGAGAGTCCAAAGCTCTGTGTTTCTTCAACACTTAGCATTTGTATAGAAAGGGAGGTGTCATTTTTAAAATTTTCCTGTGAGTCTATATGTGCTTCTTCACCAGGACCTACAACTTGAGTAATAAGGATATCATCAGAACAACGAATTTCCAATAAGCCATGGGAACCAGAAGCTCTAGAAGATGCCCTTTGCAAGTTTACTCCAAATGCTTCTCCAAAGTCATC
This sequence comes from Erythroxylum tenue, assembly GCA_027568955.1. Lineage (NCBI taxonomy): Eukaryota > Viridiplantae > Streptophyta > Magnoliopsida > Malpighiales > Erythroxylaceae > Erythroxylum > Erythroxylum tenue. The sequence continues at coordinate 18,859,542 of JAOSBM010000009.1, read as the reverse complement.
GTGAAGAACCAAAACACCCCCAGAAGCTTTTACCAGTGGCTGCAAAATTGGAACACGAACAGGGCATGTTCCAGCACAGAGAACATCAATCACTGTATGTTGTCGATAAGCTTCACGACCTAGATGTTCCATCCATTTCAGGGCCATCTTTTCTAGATGAGGGTAATTTGGGTGACTAAGGGAATGAGGAACAGATCCAGGGCCATATGTATTAGGTCCACCGGCACACACTATTATCCTGCTATTACCTCCAGCCCTTTTGACCACTCCTCGTGTCATTTCTGCTATTGGTCCTTGGATTATGGCCAGAGCTACCTCAACAGCAGAGCCCAGGCATCTGTCTCTTGAAGCTTCTGGTATGCTCAATTTGTATGGCCTTAACGATGAGAATATTCTGTGAGCTACTTCCTTTGATGCATGCATAGGTGAAATGTAAACACCAGTTCCATATATCAGTGCTTTCAGGGACTCCTGTGTAGGTGATTTGTCACCTGGAAGCACATCTGCATATGCCATTGATTCCTCTGAAAAATCATACACTGACACCGTACGACCATATAGTATGATCCCAATTCTTGTTGTTGGGGACAGTGCATCAGCAAATGCATGCAAGGAGCTCTGTAGATGCTGCAGGTGTGGCTCATCTAAACAATCATCTATAACAAGAAAAATGGGCGCAGACATTCTGGAATCAGAGACAGGAATAAAGCCAGGTCTCATGTTTCCAGTTTGAATATAGTCAACCATGGGTGATGACAATTCTGGAAAATTATGAAGATCTTCATTGCTCGGAGCTATATATTCACCTTCACTTCCATTCAGCATCCGACAAATTACACACTGCCACTGCCCTGAACCAAGCAGTATCTTGCAATAGAGATTTGCATAAGCTCCACAGTTGTGGCAGCGATGAGGTTCACGCTGCACTATTTGGGCACCTGAAGAAATCTCTCTCCCAGGGGAAAAAAGTGCCCCAAACCCCAAACTGGGGACATTCGACAATTTTCTTTGCTTCAATACCTGCATCATAGAACGGAAGTTTTTATCAATCTATGCATATGTGATCATTAAAATAAACACAAATAAATTTATCTTCATGTAACATTTTAACATTTAGAACTTTCGTTAGCAAAGAATACCAAAATGAAGAACAGTTTTCTAAAAAGTTTCATCAACCAGACCGTGATAGGACTACATAACTTTTTTTTTTCTTTTATAAACACTAAGCTCTTTCGCATCATTAAGTTTCTACTGAGGAATCAATAACGATCACACTACAATAAACAAACAGTGATGAAAATCGATACTCAAAGAGAATATTGTTTCTTTTTATTGAAAGAAATGAAAGGTTTACCTTATGAGCTGAAAATAGAACACATGGCGATCCCTCAAAAGGCAATGATTCCTCTATGAGTTGGGGAACTTGATGATGAAGGTCCACTGACCCATTTGAAAAATGGGGAGGTGAGGATGTGGGCAATGGCGCACCGGCTGAGAAAGCAACTGGCTGAGGAGTTGCTGGAGATGTTCGAAATGGAACAGCTGCAGGCCGGACTGGTGAAGTAAAGATAGGAGGCCCAGGGGGAGTGCTTAAATGAGGATTTGAGCTTCCAGTTTTCATGTCACCAGCAGGTGACATTAAGATTGGGGGTCTGAGAGATGGAGAAGGCATTTGATCATGTTGGAACGAGGGAGGAGGAAATCTGGGGGCTCCAGGTAACATTGGAGGAGAAGGAGGAACAGGGTTTTTCTCGGGTTGGGGTGTTGGTGTGTGATGGTTTGGTGGAGTTATAGTAACAGAAAAACCAGCGGAAGAATGCGGTTGATTTGCCATTTTAAGCAAGAGCACCAAGATTTATTTGCCTTACAGCTATATCCCAACAATGTTAAAGACTATACGACAAACAAAAGCTCGGGAATTCAGTGTTTTGAATGGAAGCTTCATAAACTTTAGGAATCGTTCACCATATATGCGGCGTAATGGGTCTGATCAAGTCCGTTAGATAAATTCATGAGATAATGAAGTGAAAGAGTTTCGGAGCAACTAAAAACCTTGACATAATCGAAAACCCCGAAACGAGGAGGTGATGAACTTGGATTTCGATCGAAACCCAGCTCGCGATATTCCCAGTATAGTCAAATAACACCCTCAAAAACACAAAAAGTACTAACCATTTGCGATGTTAAAATCAGGCGGAATACAGCAACAATGGGCTGTCACGAACCTGATCTCGAGCTTCCTCTACCTCTGCACAATTGTACATGAATTTCCTCCTAAAGAAGAGAGAGAGAGAGATATACGAGACAATTACAAAGAAAGAAAAAGAAAAGACCTTGAATAAGACTATGTCAAAGGAAATAAGCTTAGGGTTCTTAAGCGAAAAGACGTACGGAGTACGGACGCAATACGATAAAATTAAGGTTGCAATTGGAAATTGGCGTACCTGAAAGGGTGGAGAGAGAGAGAGAGAGAGTAGCAGATATTGTTACTGTCTGTTTTTAAAATGTCGAAAAAGAGAAGCACACAACACATGAATCTTTTGACTGTTTTAGGATATGTTTCGTTGCATGTAAAATTTTTAAGGGAAGGTTTATAACATAATAGAATGAAATGATTGTAATATTAGAAATTATTATTCGGGAAGAACGAAATAATTTATAATGTAATACAATAAAGTGTTATTTGGAAGAAGAGTTTATAATGTAATATAGTAAAAATTTATTTATCATTTTACATTCCATCCTAAACTCTCCAAATTGGAGATTTCTCAATTTCACTGTTTCAGATGGAATGAGATGTAATATGAAACTATCATCTTTCATCTTATTCAATTATAAATTTTCCTCCCAAATGATAAAATAATATTACATTTTATTCAATTCCATTAATAAACCCTTAACCAAACATAACCTTAGGATTCTCAGTCTTGGGTTGGTCCGACTTAGAGACGCATTGTACCTAAACTTGGTAAATTACCTTTCACTCATTTTCAACGCTTCCACGAGGCTTCACTGCATGCTTGAGTGCAGCGCATGTTGCCCAAAATTACACGTCCTTTACAGGATTGACATTTTGGTTTGATTTTTTTTTTGATAAAAGGAAAGAAAGCAAAGCAGATTACAATAAGATACGAGGGAGACAAATCCTTGATAAGTCCTCTAGAAGGACTGAGTGGCACCCAATGGGTGTAGTGTCAAGGTAATAGATGTCGATATCAAGATGAATTGCATATTTAGCAAGCCAGTCGGCGCTTCTGTTGCTCTCTCAATAGATGTGACGATAAACAACAGTCCAGTTTCGAGTAAATAGTTCGTGAATTCCTAGTACAATGGGATGAAGAGCCCGTGAACGGTTGGCTGAGGAAGAAAGGATATTTATCACCTCGATAGAATCCACTTCAAGCTCGATCCGACGATAGCCCAGATTCTACGCAAGTGTAAGTCCAGTAAAAACACCTCAGAGTTCGGCAGACATTGCTGAGAACCAACCAAGATTTTGAGTGAAGTCGGCAATCCAGTTGCCTACAATGTCTCGTAGCAGTCCTCCTGATGTGGCCGTGGCCGAGGAACGTTTGCATGCTCCATTTGTATTTAACTTCACCCATCCCGTGGGAGGTCTGCTCCATCCACCGAAGTGTGCCTGGTGAGGGCAATGTCCAGCATCAGATCTGCGATGCCAAGTGGCGGACTAGGTGATCAGATCTGTATAAGACAAAATAAGAGAGACTGGTGAGTAAGGCCAAGTAAAGTGTTCATTAAAGAGGGACAAATTCCTCCATTTTCAAAGGAACCAGCAAGTAGTGCCAAAGGTAATCGACCAGTCACGTCCAAGTACGTGTTGATGATTGCGGAGATTCGTATTGACCCACTCCCGAGGCAGCATAGTAAAAAAATTAGAAGAAATGATTTGGGAAGGGAATTTGTGCCACACTTGGAGAGCTCTGGTACAGTCTCACACTATGTGAATCTAAGATTCTACCAGACGGTAATGATAACAATCGTCGTTCGGAGTGAGGTGTATACGCACGCATTGTTGATTCGTGAGTAACCGGTCGTGAGCGAGGAGCCATAGGAAGGAGCAAATGCATTGTGGTCCCTTCCACTGCCAGATGGCCTTCCAAATACCCTGGGGCGAGGCATCGTCATAACCCAGGAGCAAACAATAAGTGGAAGCTATGGTGAATTGTCCAGTATCAGAAAGGCCCCAAACTAACTTATCCTGCCCTAGGAAGGGTTTTGGAGGAAAAGTCCCGGCTATTCCAATCCCACGTACCATCTGTGGCCATAAATTGTTGGAAACTGCGGTTGGTAAAGTCATCTGGGATTGGGGAGGTAGTGTGGGTAATGAGAGGTCCCGCACCTGCAATCCATGGGTCTTCCCAGAAGCGCGTTGTCATGCCATCTCCGATCATCCATTTCATGCCCTGAAGCACAATGTGCCAAGTTGCCTTTATGCTCCCCTAGATCATGGAGCCTCCGGTTTGACTGAACGCATTGGGGGGATTGGTGGCGTCAAAGTTGTATTTGGCGAAGAGAACTTTGACCCATAAAGCACGCGACTTTGCAAGCAAGGTCCAACCTAGTTTAATTAGGTAGGCGTCATTGGTCTCTCGGATTTTTCGGAGGTTATGACCCCCAAGTTCTTTCGGTTTGCAAACCTCCTCCCAGTTTACTAAGTGGATCCCCTTTTTCCCATTTGACGAACCCCACAGAAATTGCCTTAGAAGTTGCTCCAGCTCATCACAAAGGCGGTGGGGTAGTCTTACTATTTGCATTGTGTAACTGGGAAGGACTGTTATGACAGATTGGGCCAACGTGATGCGTCCAGCAAGAGTTAACAGATTGGCGGACCAGCCTGTCAGTCGTTGGTGAACTTTATCCAGGATGTATTGATAAGTATGCTTGTTTACTCGTTCATATAAAAGAGGAACTCCAAGCTATCTTCCAAGATCCGTCGTCAATTGGAACCATAGAGCTCGACTTAAGGAGTGGGACAATCTAGGAGGAGTAATTTTGGAAAAATAGCATCGAGATGTTTCTTGGCTGATGCGAAGACCAGAAACTGCACCTAAGGAATCCAGAATATCCTAGATGACGGAAGCTTGACCCGATGACGCTTTAGCAAAGAGGATGAGATCATCAGTAAAAACAGATGTGAGAGAGGTGGTCCTATTCTTCAAAGTTTAATAGGTTGCCAACGTCCGTCCAGAGGTATTCGACAAGGTGAGCGGATCACTGAGCTCTCCATTCCAAGTCACTTGATAGGAGAACGAGGAGATGTACTTCATAATAAGGTTGATCAGCGAGTCAGGAACGCCTACGTCAATTAGCGTATCTTGGATGAAGTGCCATGACAACCTATCGTACGCTTTCTCGAGATCCACTTTAAGAGCCATAATCCCTGTACAACTCGTTTTTCGTCTCATGGTGTGGATGAATTCTTGGGTAATGATGATATTGTCCGTAATTAAATGTCCTAAGACAAAACTGCATTGAGTGGGGGAAACCAGGTCATCCAGGTAAGGTTTGAGGTGACTAACAATGATCTTGGTAATGACCTTGTAGACCACTGAGCATAAAGCAATAGGACGGAATTGTGTAATCGAATTGGGAGAGGGGATTTTCGATATCAGGACCACAATGGTGCGATTGAGTTCGGACTCCCAAATCTCTTGCCTGAAAATGCGTTGTAAAAAAGAGGTCAGCAAAGGGCCGACGGTGTCCCATTAGGATTGGTAAAAAGAGCTGGTAAGCCATCAAAACCCGCTGCTTTGTTTGGAGCCATAGAAGAAGAAAGCCCTTTTGATTTCGTCAGGACTGAGTGGACTACCCAGAGCAGCTTTCACCTCGGGAGGAAGGGAAGGGAACTGACCATAGAGCAGCTAGGATGAGGATTGTTGGTTGTCTGCCATATATAATTGTTCGAGAAACTTCCGCGCAAGTCTCCTGATGTTCACTGGATCTGAAATCTCATTTCCTTGGTCATCTTTTAAGGATTGAATCCGCGCTTAGTGTGGTCGGGCCATAGTAACTGCATGATAGAGCTTGGTATTTCTGTCACCCTAGCCTAGCCATTGGCTTCTGGATCGCTAGTGCCAAAAGAGTTCCTCTTGGTACAGGACCAGTTCCAATTCGGATCGTAAGTATTCCTCCAGTTCCCGGAGAGAGTTCGAATCAGTGTCTTCAAGGTGTTTTTGGATACCTTCAAGTCTGGCCATAAGTCGCTTTTTCCTGTGGAAAATATTGCCAAACGTGGTAGTGTTCCAAAGTTGTAAGGTCTCCGAGAAGCTTTTGATGGCACCATGAAAATCAGAGATGGGAGGATGCCAATTTGCAGCTATAACTTGATCAAAGCTAGGATGAGTAAGCCACGTCGACTGAAATATGAAGGGCCTGATTTTCAGAGTGGGTTGCACGCTGTTTGTAAGATTAATTAAAAGAGGCTAATGATCTGATTTCAGGAACGAAAGGTGAGAAACTGTGGTGTTAGGGAAAACGGAATGCCAAGAGTTGGAGTAGAAAGCACGATCCAATCGAGCAAGAATTTGTCCCCTACACCAAGTGAATCTTGGCCTTGAAAAACCCAGATACCAGAGATGATAACTGTTCACACAGTCACGGAATTGGGAATTGACAATAGGTTGTAGGCAAGAACCACCACATTTATCCTGGCTCTCCAATTTGATGTTGAAGTCCCCACCCATCAGTCACGGCTTGGAGGTAATCCTCGCAAGCTATTTCAGATAGTGCCATAAGTACTTTTGTAACGAATACGTAGGGTTAGCATAGATGGTTGTGAAGTCGAATGATAAATGGTCCCATTCAATGCCGGCATGCACAAACTGTCGGTGGGCTAGCAGAATTCGGACCCTGATATCTTCCTTCCAAAGCAGTCAGATGCCTCCTGAAAAACCTTCAGCTTCCACTCTAAAGGGATGTCCAAATCCCAAACTTCGAATAACCTTCAGCGCACGGACTCCACTTATACGGGGCTCGACCAAAACAACAAGGAGCGGCTTATGGATTCAAATATAATTCTTGAGAATGGGCTTAAAGGTCCTACCTCTAGCTCCTTGACAGTTCCATATGAGAATCTACATATAACGGATATTTGAGGGAAAATTTAAATTGCGGAAGAGTTGACTTCTGTAGCAAGCGACTCTCAAAGCTGGTTGATCGTGGTTTCCAGTGGAGTCTCCTCCATCTGAGTATCGAAGTTAATATGAACGACATTTGTGTTCGAGGAAATAATAGACGGATCAGGGGGTCTCAGTGGTTGCAGCATGTAGTTGTGACTTAGCGAAGTTGACATGGTAGTAACACATTCTGCGACGGGATCCTCCTCCATATCCCTTCGACCTAGTTCCTCGGGTGAGGGGAGAGTGATATTTTGATCATGTAGTATCACATCGGAGTGAGAGGGGATCAATAGGGCCACGTGGTTTGCTACTGGGATGGGGGACTTGGGCGTTGTGGGCTGATGGGGTTGCAAAGGAGAAGTCTAGTGAGATTAGGCCGTGGCCTGGCTGGGAGGAGGGACTGATTGGGCTTGTTCATGGCTGGGATTAGGAGGGAGCTGTGCTGGACCTCGCTCCCGGAGTCCGGTCGGACGGTGCCAGACCCCGTTCTCGGAGTCCAACGATCCAGAACGGAATCACAGTTGTAGCACTTTGGGCCCCGTCGGAACAGACAGAAGAAAATACGTTGCGGAAGCAAATACATTCATCATACATTCATACAAAATGTCATTAGAATATCCAAATAGTCAACATGCTATCAT
>JAOSBM010000009.1:18824796-18834805 GCA_027568955.1 Erythroxylum tenue | reverse complement strand
TATCAATATGGACTATTTTGCAATTTTTAAAAAGTTTAGGGACTATTTTATAAATTTAAAAAATATCCCGAAACGGTGCCCGATATCAACCGGTACCGGTACAGTTCCGTTTCACAGCTCAATTCGGTACCGAGCTCAGTACGGTATTCATAACATTGATATAAGTAGAAACAGAAGCGATGTCGTTCCATCTTATCTGATTTGTCTCGTTTCTTCTCGGATAACGACACATTTCACTTGCTCTCTCGCTGTCTCTCCATCGGCGCTGTTCTAAAGCACAAACAACAGTAAGCGACGCGTCATTTAATTCATCGTCATGGTACCTCTCTCTCGCAAACCCTAATTTCCTCCGCCGACACGGTTATTGGCAACAATGGAAAACGAAGATCACCGGAACGGCGAGCCCACTCACGACCACCACGCCTCCAAGAAGCGCCGGTTCGCTCCGTTTTTAACCGAAACCGACATCCGAGAAGAGTTCTCCCACCACAAACCGGGTTTTGCCCGAATCAACAACGGGAGCTTCGGAAGTTGCCCCCGATCAGTACTCGAGGCCCAGAAAAAATGGCAGCAAAAGTTCCTACAACAGCCCGACGATTTCTACTTCAACACCCTCCGACCAGGAATTCTCCGTTCACGGACTGTGATCAAAGACCTAATCAATGCCGATGATGTTGACGAGGTCTCGCTCGTGGACAACGCCACTACGGCTGCCGCTATTATTATGCAGCAGATTGGCCGTCGTTTTGCAGATGGCAGTTTCGCCAGAAACGATGGCGTCGTGATGCTTCACTGCGCCTACGAGGCTGTTAAGAAGTCGATCCAAGCTTATGTGGCACGCGCCGGTGGATCACTGGTCGAGGTTCAGTTGCCGTTTCCTGTGAGCTCGAACGAGGAAATAATCGCCGAGTTTAGAAAAGGCTTGGAGAAAGGTAAGGAGAACGGTAGGAAAATTAGGTTAGCTATTATCGATCACATTACGTCGATGCCTTCTGTTGTTATTCCGGTTGGTGAATTGGTTCAAATTTGTAGACAAGAAGGTGTGGAACAAGTGTTTGTTGATGCAGCTCATGCTATTGGTCAGGTTAAAGTGGATGTGAAGGAAATTGATGCTGATTTTTATGTAAGCAATTTGCACAAGTGGTTTTTCTGCCCACCATCAGTTGCATTTTTGTATTGTAAGAAATCAAGTTGGTTCTCCGATATTCATCACCCTGTGGTTTCACACGAGTATGGAAATGGGTTGCCAATTGAGAGCTCCTGGATTGGTACAAGGGATTATAGTTCGCAGCTCGTCATACCATCTGCAGTTGAGTTTTTTGACAGGTTTGAAGGAGGACTTGCGGGGATAATGGCGAAGAATCATAAGCAAGTTACTGAGATGGGGAAGATGTTGGCCGAGTCCTGGGGCACGAATCTTGGGTCTCCTTCAGAGATGTGCGCTAGCATGATTATGGTTGGCTTGCCTTCGAGCTTGTTTATTTTGAGTCAAGATGATGCCTTAAGATTGAGGTCGCATTTACGAGCATGCTATGGAGTTGAGGTTCCAATACATTTTCAGGCTCCAAGAGATGATGAAGGAATGAAGGGTAATAAGGGGTCAATAACAGCCTATGTGAGGATTTCCCATCAGGTTTATAACACTTTAGATGACTATTGCAAGCTTAGGGATGCCATAATCAAGCTAGTTGAGAATCAGACTGTGTGCAGAGAACTTCATATGGAGTGAATAGGTATTCATTTTGTTTGCTAATAGGTTTTTCTGTAAGATTCCATAACAAATTGCTTTCATTTAGTTTACTTTCGTTTTCAATTTTAATTTCTGGGCTTGTATCGCAATTCGGTGGTATTGGCAGTGACCGGTTTGTTGACTGTATTGCTATGGGTACATGGATGCTTGTAATTTGTAATGGTAATGTGGTTTAGGATACATGCTAGTAGTGCTGCGTGAAACAGGATCAGGTTTGGAGATCCCTTTAGGTTTCATTGTTAAGGATAGGAAATTTTCTATATAGATGCTGCACTTATACATTTCCTTTTTTGAGCATGTTGAGTTTTGCATCTAGTTTGAAACGATGAATTATTGGCCTTTGAAGTAATATATCCTAATCCCTGACATGCCCCTAAAGAAATGAAGAAATGAGATCGAATGAGGGGGGGTGGGGTGCATGTTCACACATTCTGGACCTAGATGACTAAGTGAGATGGAAATTTGGTAGCATGTCCGATTCTTGGTTACTTTAAGGCATGGTGCAGGGTTTATTTAACTGGAGGTAGCAGGTTTGAGTAAAAGAACCTGCTAGGAACTTGCTTTTGTTTTAGCCTAAATACAGCCCTTGGCCAATGGAGTTATATAAACTTGAACTTCTAGATAGTATCCTAATGTTAGGGGTGGGCTGCAGAATTTAGGTTTATAGGACTGCCTGTCTTTGTCCGATGGGATGCAGGGTGAACCTGGACAGGCACATATGTATTCCTTTTGTGGGGTGAATCCAGAAACAATATTGGCATATGGCTATTACCTATGAAATATATTAGGCTGTAGCAAAGAGGTGAAATTTGAAATACAGATTTATGTCAACATCTTTTACATGGTTACTCTTTGTATACAACTCCACCTTTTGCGCATTGTCCTTGTGTGCCAGACTTTTAGGTATAGGACTTCTTATAAGACATTCCTGATGTCTTATTATTTTTTTGTTCTCTTTGCTGTTAAATTTCTCCTCGGCATTTTGCTGCTCTTATTTTGTTTCCCTGAAGTAGGGATCTTTGCTTCTGTGTTGGGATTTTCCAGTTTATGCTGCATTTTCATTTACATGCACGTTAAATTAAGGGAGTAAAGCTTTAATAGATTTACAGTGAGGGAAGAACTATCTGTGTATTGTTAATATGGATTTATTGGTTTGACTGACAGACTCTGCCATTCTTCACGTTGTTGGGGAGGTATCATTGGCTTTCATAATGAGTATTCTCGCATGTATTCAATTTCTTGATCATGTAGCAAACACTAGAAATGATCTTACTATAAAATGTCTCTTTCTCAGCAGCTTATCGTGAACGCCGGCAGCCTTAATGAAGTCTCTCAACAGTACTGATGCTTTTGGGTAGTCGCACTATCTGCTGCGGAAAACATAGCAAGAGAGGGGATACTACGTGCTCATGGAGACAATAAAAGTCTAACCTTCGACCAATTCTAGCTCACTTCCTACTTTGTAAGGCCATGAATATGGTACCAGAAGTTCTATGAATCTCACTGTAGTCATAGCTGGTGGAAAGCCTCTTTCAAATTTACTTTGCCTCTCTCTATTGGACCAATGTTTGTCGTTTCACTTTGTCATGATGCACTTTTTTTCGCTACATGCCTCCTCTATAGTGGACTTGGCAATTTCGGCTCAATTCAAAGTCAATCGCGTAGACTTGAATTGACGGAGCTTTGAACCGGTCCGAGTCTAGGGGCAGACCCGATACCCTGCACAAAACGTTATCGTTATCGAAAAACTTCTCAAAATAATGCTGTTTTGACTTGTAATTTACAATTTTTCGATGGCCCCAGCGGACATGTGCTGCAGTCACGTGGCTAGGCTTGGCGATCGATTGCATGGACATAATACCGAAGTTATGATACTTACAAATCCAAGATACTCCACTAGTTTATCCGATCGAACAATTCACATAAATTTACATGGACGGAATTTATATACAATTTTTAAATCATTTTTGGAGTGGGCATTAGATCAATCAAAATAAATTATCTCTAACATTTCACCTAATTTTTCGTTATTACATCATCATCGAATTATCTAATTGGTCTTCCATGTTTATCCTTCCTTCTTCTATTCTTAAGGATTTAGAGGCTAAAGTTAGGGCTTTTTTTTGGTCAGGGTCGAGTATTTTTACACTCTATGCTAAGGTTAAATGGTCTGACATTTGTAGATCTAAAAAAGAAGGTGGCTTAGGGATTAAACACTTCCCTACTTGGAATACTGTGTTACTTGACAATAGGATTTGGATTTTGTTTCATGACCCTGAAGCATTTTGGGTGAAATGAGTACATTCAATTATATTGAGGAGGAGCAATTTTTGGAGTATCCAACCGACTAGCAATAACTCATGGAGTTGGAGGAAAATTTTATCAGTGAGAGATAAATTAGGGAACCAATTTAGATTTAGGATAGGAAATGAAGTTTCTACTAATTTTTGGCAGGATCTATGACATCTGAGAGGAATTCTTCAGCACTTCTCTACTCCAAGGGCCATTAATGGCTCTGCCCTAACCATGGCAGCTACGGTTCCGGAAGTGATCAGGAATCACATGTGGAGCTGGCAAGAGCTCATAGCTGAGACTCTGGGTACATTGGACCCTATTGCCTACTAACCAAATACTTCTCAATAAGATTGTTTAGAGTGGTTAGCTGGGTTAACCAATCAGGTTGTGTACACCAATTCATCAACCTATACCTTTCTACGATCTCCCACACAAATACTCCCTTGGCATTCCCTAGTCTGGTTCAAAAGAAACAGTCCCAGGTGCTCCTTCATCTTATGGTTGGCCTTTTGTGGCAAATTACAAACTAGAGACCGTCTTCCCTACCTTCACACCCCTAATCATTGTTCCTTATGCCTCAAAGACAATGAAACCATAACTCATTTATTCTTTGACTGCCCCTGTTCCAAAATCGTGTGGGCACATTGTCTATCCTATTTCCATCTTACCCTCCCACTACATCTTACTCTCCACTCCATTCCTTCTTGGCTGAACCAATCCTAAACTCTTAGACTTCCCAATGCCCTCCCAATTATCCTTTCCTCAACAGTCTACTCTCTTTGGAAAGAACGCAATGTCAGGACTTTCAAAGATGAAGCCATGGAGGTGCATGGGTTGATAGCTCGAGTTCTCACCCAAATTCAGGAGCAACTCAGAGCAAACACTGAGTGAAGGTATGGTTAGAGAGTTTTCTTTTTCCCACTAATATCCTCCATGCAGTTTCTATTTCAGGTACACAATCACCTGTTGGATAATGTAGGCAGAGTTCGATCACTCAACAGCAACTCCACCACTGCAGAGTTTATATTTGACAGGTCTCCAGGCCAAACAGACTGTGAAGCAGAAGCAGTTAGGAGCAATTCCACCCCGCAGTCCAATAACCAAGAGCAGACTCTTTTTAGGAAAGCAGTTACATTCTCAATTGAATTGTTGGGCTGTGAGATTTGTTATGTAGCTCTAAGTGTCTCAATTGGAACTTTGCATGTTTGATCTTATTGCTACTTGTATCTGTCGATTGTTACAGTTCTTTTGGTCCTTTAAGCTCTTAGGGTCTCTAGGAGGCTTATATCCAGCCAAGATTCTTGATGTACTGCCATCTTTGTAACTTTCTTTGGTGTTTCTTCTTTGTCCAAGGGTTTGTTCTCAGATTGGTTGAGATGAGTGTCCATACTCTCTCTAGTCATGTACATACTTTCCTTTATTATTTATTTAATTACTACTTTACCAAAAAAAAAGAATTATCTAATATGCAGTATTGTCAGGTGCTTAGCATGTTTCTGTTTTTTAGGTTTAACAATAACCGAAATAACTTTCAATTGGCATTTCTAGTAGTTAATATTCTAAGGACAACAACAGCAAATTTGCAGCCTCTTATATTATAATTAGGTGTTATAACATAAAATATAGCTAGCATCAGAACTAATTAATAAGAAAGAACCAAGAAATTTCCATGAAAGAATCAGTTCATCAAAACTAATTAAATCTTTACTTCTAGTGTCTGATACATTCTAAAAAAAACGTAAGAAAATATTAGTATGTGAAATCTGTCCGTCGAAGTAGATAGTCATCATTTGTTTCGTAATTTAAACAGTTTTGGTGATTGTGTGCAATGCAACTAAGGATGTAAACCATCTTTGCGATTGATCAAAGTTTCATATATGCCCTTTTCTGCTATTAATCCTTTTTAACCACTAATATTGTATTTGCATTCTTGATGGTGCACAATCTATGTGCCACAACAACTGTAGTCCTATTTATCATAATTTTTCTAATGCATCCTGAACCACCCTATCAGATTCAGCATCTAATGCACTGGTAGCTTCATCTAACAGTAAGATTTTTGGGGTTTTTACTATTGCACGAGCAATTTCCATCCTTTGCTTTTGTCCTCCAGACAATTGAACTCCTCGTTCTCCTATTATAGTATCATATCCCTGAAGTTTTGTATGATTGTTAAAACACAAGACTTGTTAAGGAAATCGGTAAAAATCCATCCACGTATGACAACTGTCTATGCAGAGTTTATTGAACCTGACAGTTGTTTGTTTTTGACAGGGAAACAGAAATATACAGTTGGATTTGTATGTTTTAAGCAGTGAATGTGTTTAGTGTTAGGAAATGAGGAGTCGGCAACGCAGCGGAAACAAAGTAACTAAAACCAATAAACTTTTCCCTGTGTGAACAAACACAACCATCACCAAAAGAAAAATAGTAGCCAACAAACTTACAAGTGCAAGAAACTAAGCAACAAGAAATAAAGAACACATGCAATTTTTACGTGAAAGACCTCCCTCAATGTGAGAAAGGAAAAACTACAGGACCTAGTCCAATAAAAAAAACTCCACTATCACCAATCAAGTTATAAAGAGTTTTTCACCTCTAGATATAACTAGAGTCACCACTCAACTCAAGATACAACAATAATCATCAACAAGATGAAAGAATCAAAGAGTTGAGAACAATATCACCCTTAGAATCTGACAGCAACTTCGACAGAAAATCAGGGTGCCTTGGAGACCTCCAAATCCAATCTCCACAGTTTAAAATGAAGAACAACGAGAGAAGAATCTCTGGATAAAATTTTAGGTCAATCCGACAAGAAATCATCATGCGATCGAAGGTTAGAAGAAGACTACGCAATGAAAAAAAACAAAAATTTCCTCTTTTTTTTCTTTTCCCTCTCTTTTCTCTTCCGGCTGGACCTCTCCTCTCTTCTCTTATTTAAGGTTAAAGACACCCTTTCATACTTAGGCTTTGGGCTCCACTTAGAAGTGATCCAAGCCCAACAAATCTCCCCCTCACGACTAAGTGGAGGATCTAGCCATACCAGCCATCAAGCAATAAGTCTCAAGCTTCTCCTTCGACAATGCTTTAGTCATCATGTCAGCACCATTATCATCTGTATGAACCTTCTCTAGCTCTAGCAACTTGGAATTCACCATATCTCATATCCAATGATACCTAACATCAATGTGCTTCGACCTTGCATGAAAACTAGCATTCTTACTAAGATGAATGTCAATCTGATTGTCACAAAACAACATATACCGGTCCTGCTTGAAACCAATCTCAAGAAGAAAAATTCTCAACCACAGCAACTTGCAAGCCTCTATAACTGCAATAAACTCAGCCTCTGTGGTTGACAAAGCAAGACACTTTTGCAACCTTGATTGCCATGCTATAGCTCCCCCTTGTAAACTTGATCATGAAACCTGATGTAGACTTTCGAGAACCAACATCTCCTGCCATGTCTGCATCAGTAAAAACAACTAGCAAAGGCTTATCACCACCAAAACTAAGAATCAAGTCAGTTGTACCTCTGAGATACCTCATAATCTACTTCACTGCATTCCAATGCTCTTTACCTGGATTAGAGAGAAAACTACTCACTGTACCAACTGCATGAGCAATGTCTGGCTTGGTACACACCATGACATACATCAAACTGCCAACTACTGAGGCATATGGAACTTCATTTCTTCCTTCTCTTTGTCTGTAGAATGACACTGGTTGACACTCAACCTGAAATGAGGAGCAAGTGGGCTAGCAATAGGTTTAGCCCCAGTCATACTAAACCTTTGAAGTACCTTCTTTATGTACTTCTCTTGCGACAAGTACAGCTTCCTAGCATCCCTGCAATGAGTAATTCTCATACCTAAAATTTTCTTGGCATGACCCAAGTCTTTCATGGAAAAAGACTTACTTAGCTTCTTTTTTAGCTCAGCAATCCTAGAAGCATTCCTGCCCACAATCAACATATCATCCACATAAAGTAACAATATGATAAAATCATCGTTAGAAAATTTGTGTACAAACACACAGTGATTTCCAGAAGTCTTCTTGCAGCCTTGCTCCTCCATAATTGATTCAAACTTCTTATATCACTACCTAGGAGCCTGCTTTAATCCATACAAGCTCTTCTTTATTTTGCACACAAAGTCTTCTTTTCCTTTCACCTTGAAGCCCTCAGGTTGTTTCATGTAAATCTCCTCCTCCAAGTCACCATGAAGAAAGGCTGTCTTCACATCCATCTGCTCAATCTCCATATCCAGGCTAGTAGCAAAACCAAGAACTGTTCGGATAGAAGACATTTTTACACCAGGAGAAAAGATGTCATCAAAGTCAATACCCTTCCTTTGACCAAATCCCTTAACAACCAATCTAGCCTTATACCGCGGCTTCAAACTGTGCTCTTCAACTTTGATTCTGAACACCCATATGTTCTTCAAAGCTCTCATACCCTTAGGCAACTTCACCAACTCATAAGTGTTATTTTCATGCAAATATTTCATCTCCTCTTGCATAGCTTCAATCCAATGATCCTTATGCTCATCTTCAATGGCTTCCTCATAACATTCAGGTTCTCCCCCATCAGTGAGTAACACCCAATCCTCAGGTGAGTAACGGGAAGAAGGAACATGCTGTCTAGTAGACCTCTTAAGTGGAACAGCCGACTCATCCACAACTTCAGGAACATGAGCATCTACCTCATTAACAACAACATCACCATCAACATTTTCAACATCAACATGCTGATCAGAAACATGATTCTGGACATCATCATGATCATCAGGTCCAGCAACATCATGAGTACCAATATGAGAAATAGGATCAAGATCAATCAGGTTACCAGAACTAGAATGTCCTGGCTTCTCTACCTTGTCAATATCTTCAGTGGTTTGATTCTCCATGAAGATAACATCACAGCTTCTCACAAGTTTCTTCTCAACAGGATCATACAACCTATAACCAAACTCATCAAAGCAATAACCAATGAAAATGCATTGTCTCGTCTTGGCATCTAACTTGGACCTCTCATCTTTAGGCACATGTACAAAAGGTTTGCATTCAAACACTCTTAAGTGGTCATAGGAAACGTTCTTGGCATACCACACCCTGTTTGGAACATCACCCTGTAAAACAATAGTGGGAGACAAATTAATAACATGTGCAGTTGCTAATACAGCTTCACCCCAAAATGAATCAGGCAACTTAGCTTCAGAAAGCATGGATATGACTCTCTCCATCAAAGTCCTGTTCACCTCTCTACCACGCCGTTAAGCTGAGGAGTCTTTGGAGGAGTCTTTTGGTGTCTAATGCCCATTTGTCTGCAGTATTCATCAAATGGCCCACAGTATTCACCACCGTTATCAGTGCACATGCACTTCAGCTTCTTTCCAGTCTCTCTCTCAATAGAAGCTTGAAACTGTTTAAAGACTCCCAACATTTGATCTTTGGTCTTCAAGACATAGACCCATAATTTCCTGGAACAGTCATCAATGAAGGAAAAAAAATACAATGCACCCCTCAAAGTCTTGTTCTTCATAGGACCACACAAATTTGAATGCGCCAACTTAAACAACTCAGTCTTTCTTGAAGAAGGATTAGTCTTAAAAGAAACTCTGTCTTGTTTTCAAACCAAGCAGTGCTCACACTTTTCCAATTTAGCACCCTTCAAATCTGATAAAAGATTCTTTGTAGATGAGAATGAGGAAATTATCTTTGTAGCCACAGAAGATAAACTTAGGTCTAATAAGGAGTGAATTTTAGATTCGGGTTGTTCTTACCACATGAGTCCTGACAGGGAGTGTTTTTCTACTTATGAGTTATTGAATGGTGGAATTGTTTTAATGGGTAATAATGTTGCTTGTAAAGTTGTTAGTAAAGCTACAGTCCGAATCAAAATGTATGATGGTATCATTAGAACACTCACTGACGTTAGACACGTTCCTGATTTGAAGAAAA
>JAOSBM010000009.1:18737839-18748573 GCA_027568955.1 Erythroxylum tenue | reverse complement strand
GATCAAAACAATATTTGATCTATGGCCAAGATAGACGATCAAGCTTGTATATATACACGAAAACAAAATAGTAGAATAATCAAGCATTCAATCTTTTCTCTCAAATTTTCAATTATATTCATTATATTTAACATGTTAAAGTTTATCTTCAACAAGACTTATTGTTAACCTTTATTTGAATTGATTAGGATTGAAAAAATTAATATGTAAACTATAATAATAAAATAGAGAACATATATATATATACAGATGTAAGAAAATTTTAAATTCGTAAATCATGGAGGAATACAATTTTTAAATTAATTTAGATAATGTACTAAACATTTATTCAGTAAAAAAAAAAGGAACTGAAGGAAAAGCTAGAGAGTGATTCTTCAAGTTGAAGCACTCGTTTGAAGTGCCACCAAGGAAGAATAGAATCCAGCCTTGATTTTGATCAAGGTCTCGTGCTTGCCTTTCTCTACTATAACTCCATTTTTCACAACTGCAATTACATCTGCATTTTTTATGGTGGATAATCTGTGGGCTATAACTAGTGTAGTCCTATTTACCATAATTCTGTCTAAAGCATCTTGAACCACTCTTTCAGATTCTGCATCCAATGCACTTGTTGCCTCGTCTAATAGCAATATTTTTGGATCTTTGACTATAGCTCGGGCTATGGCTACTCTTTGTTTCTGCCCACCTGAGAGTTGAATTCCTCGCTCTCCTACAATTGTATCATAACCCTGCATTTTCATGTTGTTAGCATCTGAATAAAGTACCTATTCATGGGATAATAAATGATGAATGATCTACACAACTGCTGCAGAATAATCTAACCTGTTGTAAACTGCTAATGAACTGGTGGGCATTGGCCAATTCTGACGCAGCTAAAATTTCAGTTTTAGTTGCATCTCCTCTTTTTCCATATGCAATGTTGGTCTGGATTGTATCATTGAACAATAAAGGTTCTTGGCTTACGAGACCCATCTGGTTTCTTAACCACTTAATTTGAAACTTCTGAATTTCGATTCCATCAAGAGTTATATAACCTGAGTTAGGATCATAAAATCTCTGTAACAATGAGATTACTGTTGATTTCCCACTTCCGCTTTCTCCAATCAATGCAACAGTCTGAAAAGGGTAGGATTAACATTAGTTCAATATAAACACTTCGACTTTAGACTCTTAACATGTAGAGTATTATTTTTCTTTCCACCTCTGTTCTCACAAGAAAAACAAAAATTGTAGTGAGATTCAGATAATTACCTTGCCAGAATGAATGTCCAAGCTGAGATCTCGGAAAATCTGAACATCAGGTCTAGACGGATACTTAAAGCTTACATGACAGAACTCAATGTCTCCTTTTACATGTTCTAATTTGGTTCCTGACTCATCGCTTGGATCAATAGTTGAGTCTCTGTCTAGAATTTTGAAAATAGAGACAGCTGCAGCCTTTGCTTTGGAAGAGTCCGGAGCTAAGGAGATTGATTGAGAAATTCCAATAGTTGCCATAGTGAGGGCAAAGAACACCTGAGAAGAAGATTAAAAAAAACCAATTTTCACATAAACATGAACAATATAAGAACATATTTATAAATAAGCGGAAGATACACCCACTTGGAAAACATCTGCAAATGTTGTTTTCCCATGAGAAACAAGCTGAGCTCCTGCATAGAAAATTGCTGCATAAACTAGAAACAGTAATAGGAAGGATGCTCCAAACCCGATTCCGCTGATCAATCCTTGTTTCACTCCTGCCTTCATAGGGTCTTCACATTTCTTTCTATACAGCTTCGTCACTTTCTCTTCAGCACCGAAGGACGCGACAGTCCTTATGCTCCCGACTGCATCAATGGCAACTTGACTTGCTTCCTCATACATTGCCTGTCATCGTTATGTAATCAATTTCTAATGCAAAAATGAAAATTTACGTAGGTTTGATTTAAAGTTATAAGACAGGAGCTTACCTTAACGTCTGCACTGAAACCTTTCAATAACTTTATCTGAATATATCCGTTGAGCCCCAGTAGAGGAAGAAAAGCAAGGAAAATTAGTGCCAATTGCCAACATCCAGTAAAGGCAATGATCAAACCAGCTATAGCTGAAACGCTGTTTTGAACCATTTGAGCCAGTGTGTCACCAACCAAGGCACGAAGAGTGGCGGCATCTCCTGAGAGCCTAGCTCCAATTGCACCACTTGAGTGCTGTGGCACATCAAACCAGCCTATCTCCATGTGAACCACTTTCTCGAAACAAAGAGTTCGGATCCGTTGGATTAACTTGCCACCAGCAATAGAGAATAAGTATGACTGAAAAGGATGCACCACCAAGGCTATTACTCCAAGGATCAGGAATATCATTGCCCAGAAATTTGAATCTTTTCGCAATTTATCAGGCGTTTCAAAAAATGTTTTAACTATTTTGGCCATCAGCAAACCAAAAATAGGATAAACCAATCCATCGATAATCGCAAACAATGCTCCGGTTAGAAGCACTGGAATTTCTTGCTTGTTGAGAGCTGCCAGGCGACGGAATGGGACCTTTGGGTTTTTTTCTCTTGATGAAGTTTCAGATCCTAACGTTTCATCATGAAGTCCAGCAATAGGCAAGGTCGACAATGAACGGCTACTGCTGTTTAGAGATGATCCCTGACTTGTGGACCTCCTTAGGGAATTTCTTAGACTTGGCTGTCTGAAAGATTCAGTACTATAACTATTGGACCTTTTGTATTCATATGCTACTTCTGTTGAACCCTCATTGACCTCCTGTAAGCGTATAAGCTCGGAGTACGCTCCTTCAGAGTCACCCATTAATTCTGAATGTGAACCTGAACGATCAAAAAATCAGTTCGTACGTCCAAACAGTGGCTTCCTTTCTTCTAGATAATTTATTAAAATCATCAAATGCTCATTCAAAACGGTGTTTAAACTAGAACTTGAAATTTCTGAACTAACAAATTTCAGAAAATAAGTGAATGTTAAATAAGATCAATTAGCAAATAGATTCTAATCACCACCTTCGCAAAACGGATAACCTTGTACATTGGATACGTTATTTATTCCAATCACGAACCTCAACAGTTCATACGAAATGAAAGAAAAAATCAACACAATTCATATCAGTATCTAATTGATAGACACGGTATAAACTAAAAGTTCAGTATTGGAACCTTTTTCAACCATCTTTCCTTGGCGAATGACAGCAATCATATCAGCGTTTCTGACAGTGCTTAGACGATGAGCAACAATAACAGTTGTCCGATTGAACATGATCCTATCTAATGCCTTCTGTACCACCCTCTCCGATTCTGCATCAAGTGCACTTGTAGCTTCATCTAAAAGAAGAATGCGTGGATCTTTCAGGATTGCTCTTGCTATTGCAATTCTCTGCTTCTGTCCACCAGATAGTTGACTGCCATGCTCACCAACCATGGTGTCAAGTCCCTGAAAATAATATTAAAGATTTCAATTTCCATGTAAGTTAAAACAAAAATCAGGAGACTGATCGAAAGGCCAGAAAAAGCACCTGAGGGAGTTTATCTATGAATTTTGCAGCGTTAGCAAGTTCAATGGCTAATCTTATTTCTTCAATAGTTGCACCTTCTTTTCCATAAACAATATTGTCTTTAATAGTAGATGTAAACAGAACAGGTTCCTGGCTAACAAGACCTATTTTCTGTCTAATCCACTTAAGTTGAAACTCTTTCAGATTTATGTCATCGATAAGAATTTCACCAGCTTGTGGATCATAAAATCTCTCTATCATACTGATGATAGTCGACTTCCCACTTCCACTTTGACCAACCAAAGCTGCAGTTTTGCCACTTGGGATATAGAGAGAAAACCCACAAAATATTTGTTCATCAGGTCTAGTTGGATAAGCAAAGTATACGTCTCTAAACTCTATATCCCCGCGGATGTCCTCCATTGTCCTTCCTTTGGTGTCATAAGCATCTATCTCTGGCTTTCTGTTGATAGTCTCAAACATCTTATAAGCCGCAGCTTGACCAGCAGCAAAAGCAGTCATGCATGGGGTTGTCTGCCCTAGGGACCTTTGTAAATAATAAGCTAATAATTAAAACATGCCAGTTCTTGAAATTAAACATTTCCTATCAGGTATCTACACATAGATTTATGCATTGTCTGAGTTTGGCTGAGAAAGGAACTTACGAGGCTCCAATCAACACTGCAATAATCACACTGAACACAGAGCCCCCTGTGTATCCTTTCTCCAGTATCAGCTTTGCTCCAAACCATATTGCCAAGGAGTAAGTAAAGAATGCTACTGAAATAAGCATACCAGTACCAAACCCAGCAGCGAGACCTTCACGGGTAGTTGACTTATAAGCCGTAATAAGATGTTTTTTGTATTTCTCAATAGCTTGATTCTCCCCTGTAAATGATGCAACCTGCCATAAGAGTCAAACCGTGAAAGTCAAAAGTCACATTTTTTGATCAATGAGTATCTATGGATGTGTAAAGTATCATACAGTTCTGATTGAGCCAATCGTTTGCTCTACTACATTTGCTGCTTGTGAATAAGCATTCTGTCCTAGAGCTGAAGTTCTTGCTACCATGATGGACATGGCCGCACCAGAAATCGCCAGCAAGGGAATAGAAGCTATCATGACAAATGTAAGAAGCCACCCTTCGACAAATGCTATTACAAACGCTCCAATAAATCTTGATACCAACATTATAAACGTCCCAACCTGCATGAAATGAATAACTTGTGAGCAAAGGAATTATTGGATCGAAGTCTTTTGATTGGGTTCAATTCTGGCAGCAGTTTGGTACCTTCTCACCCATGGCTTCTTGAATAAGAATAGTGTCACCAGACATTCTACTTACAACCTCTCCTGTGACTGTTTCCTTATCAAAGAAACCAACTTCTTGTCTTAGTATGGTCTTCAAATACAAGCCCCTAAGTCTTGCAGCCTGCCTTTCTCCAGTTATCATCCAACAAGTCACCTCTGACAAGTGTCAACCAACAAGACAAACTTCTCACAACATAACGCTTGAAAAATTTTTATTTCAATCCGAGTTACTGGTATTGAATCTGTACTTACGGAGAAATGATAATACACCCGAACCGACAGCCACATATACGAATCTCAGGCACACCTAAAATGTACAAAACAGTAACAATAACTTATTCAATTGACTAATTTGATCTTGCGTTTCTAACTACAATTTTAGTACAGAACAAAAATCTCCTGAAATCATAATATTCTCGGGTCTTCTTTTGGTCTTAAAAGATGTTCATCTCGGTAATAAATTATTTAAAGCTTCGACATGTACCTGGGAAATTACATCCAGAATATCTTTGTTGTGCTGGTTTTGTCCGAAAGAATCAATTAATTGTTTGAATAGAACTGGCAATAAAGGCATACTAAATCCACTACCAACAGCGCCAACTGTGCCAAATATCATCCATATGACATCTGCAGGATCTGCAAATGCGAAGAGCTTATAAAATGGAACTGTTTTGGTTTTCTCATCTCCTATGCTCTTCTCTGGCTCTCCTGTGTTTCTGCTTTGGCCAGCTCCCTTCTCTACTTCTTGGTCAATATTTGAAGGGGATTCCTCATTTGTACCTTTAACCCCCCTTTCTCCGATCTCTACATCCATAACTCTTAATGCAAGAAGTTTTTCTTGCTGTTAACTTTGCCGAGTCAAAAATACGTAGATTAATATGCAGCTGAGTATAAGCAAACAATGCATGAAATCAGAACCTATAAATGCAGGATAGAACCACACAAATTGATGATAACAGAAAAAAGCAAAAGATCGTCAGAAGAAAAAGGGTCTTTTTTATTGGTGAACCAACAATCCGTTCGAGGAATGAAGTCATGTTGTTCCCTTTTAAATTTACATTTAAATAACTGAAAAAAACTATGAAAGCTCTTCTGAAAGAAAAAAACTTAAAAACATCTTGAATGCCCCGGTTACATAAATTCATGGGAACTGGAAAGTCGTAGGCAATAATCTGTCTGAATGTCAACGTGTGTGTTCGGAGAGATAAACGAGGACACAGATGACGGAGAAGGTTTGCTTCAGTGTTTACGAACTTGTCAAAATAAATGAAGATGGAAACCAATGCCTTGTGAGAATAATGGAAAACAGGTTATGGTCAAAGGAGAAGGTGAACTTCAGAACTGCTCTGTCGTGTTTCTGGCAGAAGCACATTCGTGTGCAACCAACTTGTACAAAACTGAAAATACTAGACTACCAACTTGTACACCATAGCTACTGATGTCTTCTGTTGGAAAGAAGCCAAACCCAGATGCCAAAACCCAACAGGAACGTATCTTAAACCGGAAAATTAGCATTTACAAGAAACATATACACCACACTTACGGAATGAAAAAGTGATCAAGTTTTCTGATATATGAGACGTCAGTCCTCAAACTTTTCAGTTTTCACGCTTCTTTTTCTTTTGGGCGCCAGAGGTGGCTGTCTTATGTTTTAAACTCTAGCCGCCGAACTAGTCACCTTAATTTCTATCAAGTACGAGTGCATTTATAGTTAAATCTCTTGTGGTTTGGATTTTTTTATATAAAAATTTTGGTATTTTGAAAATTATACTTTACCTCCTATAATATATTAATATTGTTTAACTATCACACAAATTTTATGGTCATATTTTCATTTATTTTTACTTAAAATGATGCAATATTAGAATTCTTAAATTCTAATATAACATTATTTTAGAGTTATGAATACAACAAAAACTAACGAATAGCTAAACAATACTTTTTAAACTATAAGGATTGAATTAAAAAAGTCAAACTATAAAGAAATTCAATGTAATTAAACCTTATATATAAGATTGTGATCAATTAAATTATCAAATTATTTTAATACATGTAATTATATATTTTCTTTAAATAATAATTTAAAGATACATCTTTCAAATTTTAATTAGCATAATCTTTAAATGTCTATGAGATTTTTAAGTTTATAATGTATATATGAGAAAATGCTTTAATATAATCACATAAAATTATAAATATAGTTATTTAAATGATAAAATAAATTTTGTTTCTAAATGATAGTTAAATATTTCTTAAATAATTTTTTATATGGATATTTTAGAATAAATATTTTTAATTATTAATTATTAAAATATTTAATTTAAACCTTTATTTTAATTAAATACTCTGGTTTGGATCGGGTCCACCTCATGAAGGTATTGTCCTCTTTGGTGCACGGGCGCGTGGCTCAGTCTTGCTTTCACCAGCACTTGAACCCATGACCTCAAGGATTTGATGCATTGAGATGCACGTCTCTTACTACTAAGCCACGCCCAGTGGTGAGAGGCGTGGAGTTAACTCCAACAAAATCCTGAGGTCCTGAGTTCGACTCCCGCATGTCCCATGGGAGGATAGGGTTCACTAAAGAGCTCACCCTCAAGGACAATACCTGGCCGATGAGGGTCCCGGCTTAAACCATACTCTATCAAAGTTACGGTATCTAAACTTAGGCCAATGCCATAGTCTAGTCTCATACAATTATATCATATCATATCTCTAACAATATTAGATAAGTTTTCAATAACCGAGTTGCATTTTGAGTCACAATCGGGCCGAGTCAAGACACCTAAAGTTTTATCACACACTTTTGTCGGAGAGCAACTTGATTTTGCTCCGTTGCCTTTGTTATTTCTCGAGTCAGAAACATCCTAAGACGTCAATGGGTCCTTGCTTCTTAACCACAATCTGATTCTTTCAATTCCCAAAGCTCAGCAGCTCTTTTGTATGGCCGGCAGAAGACATACACTACAAATGAAACATTTATAAGAAACACCCAACATATTTTAAAATATTCATATTCACCCCATCTTGTTTCTTTCATTAGTGGTGAGATTGGTATTTAAATAGAAACTAAAGTGACAACTAAACTCTTGTAAACTTTTACTATAGGGTAAATGACGTGGATCCATCATGTAATTTCACATTTTTTTTGAAAAATAATGTTCCTATAATTTAAAATTACTAAAAAATATTTTGTATTATTAAAAATAAAAATAATTTTTGTTTATTTTTATAGAATTATTTCGATATAAATTATTATGTGATTGATTCTTGAATTTGTAATGAATTTTATAATTCTCACGTTGATAGTAATATAGTTCATCAAAATCTCACTAAACGATTATTTTTTTAATGTTTCAATATTATAAAATATTTTTTATATTTATAAATTATACAATATTTTTAAAATAAATAAAATCACATTAAAAATTTTGTTTCTTTTAGTTGATACAATCAAAAGAGACAAATGTGTCCTCTTCCCGGAGTTTCAATCTCGAAACTCTTTTTGTTGTTTTACTAGTTGTTTGGAAATGGAATGGAGGCCTATCTAAAGAGAAAAGGGAGATGCCACTGAATTGCATGTTCATATTGGCATTTGAAGCTCTTGTCGTAGCATGGACATTTAGCGAATTCGCTAATGCTAACTACCAACAATAAAACGATTATTTAAGTTGTAGCTTTTATGTTATTTAGAAAATTTTTAATTAGAAATCAGGAACCTCGAATATAAATCACTAACCAGCTCATTCAATAGATTAGAGCAGTGATGATTACTAAAACTCTAGTTGATGGTAAGAGTGATTACTTGGTAGAGAATTGGACAGTTATGTTCTTTGGGCTGTAGCTCCTTTCTGAGACAGTCTCTAGTTGGAGGAAGAACTTGATTCCAATCCTTCTTTTTGATAGGATCAATTTTGAAGGATTTGCCATCATCATCTCCAAGATGCGGCAGGTACAACTTCAACTTGGAATGTGGAGCAGGTTTTACGTGTTGAATCCAAGGAAATGTATACGTTGAGAGGCTTAGGCCTCGGCAGTTGGCATGATGACAGGCATGGCATAGTAACGGCATTTGGTTGCTGGGGCGGGGATGAAGAGATGTCTGCACACCAAACTAGTCAAACAAAATTATTTGATTGTCTGATTGGATCCAAGTATAATTAGTAAAATTTATTTTAATCATAAATATTACAACATAACACTTTTTATCTTTTTTATTACAATTGAGGGATATAAAAAATCATGAGTGAAATTTATTTTAAGGATAGAAAAATTTTAGAATTTATTTTTAAATTTTTTAAATCTGACATAATATTAATATATCACATATCGATGTGTCTAATTGAATAATAATGTTAATTATGAAAGTAACGACAAACTATTTATCTTTAAAATAAAATTTTATTTTAATAGCACTTGAAATCATGACTTTCAATTTACCAAAAAAAAAAAGAAATCATGACTTCCCAAACAATGAGAGGAGCCTAAGCCGCCTGCTGAAAAATGATTTGGCAACTTGACTTGTGCTTATAGCCAATTGTCACTATTTATGAACCTGAATGTATGAGATATAATGATCCCTAAAAAACTCAGCATAGACTATGTCTGAAAATCAAGTCAATTTAGACCAGTTTGTGATGATAGAAACAACTAGAAAAATATGCAAAGACATGCACCAACCACAGTATAAGCAAGGATATGAAAATCGTACCGTACCGGTCGGTACCGGCCGGCCGAAAAACGGAACCGATACGGCCTAAAAAATACCGGTAATAAATTCCGGTGGGTATCGGCCGGTACCAAGGGTTTCGGAATTTTTCGGACCATTTCGGAAAAATTTGAATTATCCAGGGACCAAATTGCAAAAAACAAAACTTAAACCTAAAAAATCAACCCCCCTCCCCCGACCTTCTGGACTCTTCTTGTCTCTTCTTCGGTTTCTCCTTCTTCTCCACGCCACTGCTCCTCCCTCCTCGGATCTCGTCTCGCTGTCTTCTCACCGTCCCCTCCTCGCCGTCGACGTGTTCTCCAGTCCTCCTCCTTCGTCTTCGACCGGTGGTTTGCTCTCCCTTCGAGTCTTCGACGATTCGACCTCCCTCAGCTCAGCCTGCTCCTCCTTGTCGCCGGCATGACCACCTTAGCTTCGCCGGAGCACACGACGACGTCGACCCGGATTGACACCGAAGACTCGATAGTTTTTGTGGCATATGTTTTTTATTTTTGTTTCATTTTTCATGCATTTTGACAATGATTGCTTCTGTGATTGTGTTGGTTGTTGGATTATGGTGGATTTGTGGTTAAAAATTGGTGTTATTGTGTTGGATTTGGGGAAATTTTTGGTAGTGGATTTCGGTTGACAATGAGAAATCCGAATGGATTTGGGCAAAATTTTGGAAGTGGATTTCGGTTGGATTTTCATTTCTTTGGATTTGGATGTTGTTGATTTCGGTTCAACCGAAATTGTGATTTGTGATTTTTATGATTTGTGAGTTATGAAATTCAACCGAAATTGGAAGTTTGAAATTGGATTTTGGAATTGGATTTTAGCATTTTGCATTTTGGAATTGGAAATTGGAAGTGGATTGGAAATTAAGTTTGGAATTGGAATTGGAATTGGAATTGGAATTGGATTTGGATTTTGGAATTGGATTGAAAATTAAAATTAAAATTGGAATTAGAATTGAAATTGAATTTTTGAATTGGATTGGAAATTAAATTTGGAATTGAAATTGGAATTGGATTGTAAATTAAAATTGGAATTGAATTTTGGAATTGGATTGTAAATTAAATTTGGAATTGGAATTGGATTTTGGCATTTTTCATTTTGGAATTGGAAATTGGAAGTGAATTAGAAATTAAATTTGAAATGGTGATTTATTGATTATTGAATGGTGAAAATTGGCTTGTGATTTATTATTGTATTAATATTGAAT
>JAOSBM010000009.1:18691298-18704644 GCA_027568955.1 Erythroxylum tenue | reverse complement strand
TCACGATTGATTAATGCCAACTTAAGTAAATCTAATCATGTTTAAACCTAATCATGCTTAATTAAATTAAACAAATAAATAATAAAATAAAATAAAATAAAATTTCGGGGCTAATAGTACCTTAGGAATCAACACGAGTGGAGGAGCAACACCGGCGACATTGAGATGAGATTTGAAGTCGTCTGCTTTCTTTGAGAGAGCGCAGAGATTGGTAAAGTCACTAATGTTTATAGAAGATGATAGAAAAAAATAAACCCATAAAATTAAAATCCGGAATCACCTTCAGTGGAGATTTCTTCCGCCTCACTGACGATGCGTCCAGGACGACAATTAAATGCTGCCCACCGACTGAGACCAGGAGGAAGAGGATGAAAGGAATCTATGGGTACCTTCAGTTCCAAATTAAACACCAACTTCGAGCATTAGCAAATCAAACACGAAGAAAAAACAGCAGTAATAGCCATCAGCATGTCTACCTTAGGAATCAAAACGCGTGGAGGACCAACGGCGGCGACGTTGAGACGAGATTTTAAGTCGTCTGCTTTCGTTGAGAGTGCTTTCGTTGAGAGTGGAGAGAGCGCAGAGAGAATCGTTGGAGGGAAATTTCTCAAAAACCCAACGCGCGTTAACATTTCTTAAACGACCGAGTTCTGATTTTTTGTCAACTCTTCCCCGACGTTTGCTTCAAAATTAAGTCGTAAATTGTATTTGGCTACGCTTTAATTATACAACGTCTCAGTTAATACATCCTTTCCGCGTCGATTGAGTGTAACATCGTAGATACCTTGCCCTTTTACTGACGTTTCAAAAACGTCGCAATAAGCTTATACAATCTGCGACGTTTCCTCAGTCAAACGTCGCAGATTGTCTTCTTTTTTTGTAGTGACTACTGGTTTGAATCTATCTAGTTAGTTATGTACAAGATAAAGAAGAGTTTAACATAAACAAAAATATATCATGTACAGGATGAGGATAAGAAGTTTGAACGAGATAAACTACATCACTAACAAATATGACAATAATAGTAAAGATTAATTATTGCAAGGTTGAATCCTAATAATGAAAATGCGCCAATCTTAACCATAATTAATTCTTAGGTGGCTAGTTACTATTCTTTCCTCCAATATAGCATTTCCAGAGTGACCCCACCACGTCCATGCTTTCTAGCAATGCTCATAGTTGCATCACACAGTCCAAGCATATATTCCATGAACAATGATCAAAACTCGCCTATATATTGTAACTCTAAGAGCCTATTTCCGCATATACCAGACGTTAATATCTTGTGTGCAGTAAGTGTACATCTTTCATTATCCAGTTTATTAAATTTCCAGGTTTGCTAGGTTTCTTTGCGGTCAGTATATATTTGTTTCTATTTTCCCAAAACTTAGGTTGATCTTTAATGATGATTAAATTAAATAACTTGTTTGCTGCAGTTTTTGCAGAGAATTTGATCATGAAGATCTTCCCAGTTGTTTCCGTAACCTTCTTTTTGTTCTTGGTGACACTAGAAGTTGATGCAAGAAACCTTGCCAGTGAAAGTGGCCTATTGATGAAGCGTCGTTTCTTGGGAGAACCTGCAGGATTTGGTAAAAAAATTAACTCTGAAACCAGTAACCCTGATACTAAAACGGGAAATAAAACTGAGAATGACGATGCTGATGCTGATGATAATCCGAGCTATAACAACTTTGGACAACCTTCTGGATCGTCTACTGAGACACACCACTATTTTACTGACGATCGCAAGCCCAGAAGAGGCTGATAATCATCATCAACTTCTTAGTGACCAATAGGATCTCGGATGATGAAGTTTATATGAATATATGTAGGGTGCCTTTGTATTTGTAATAATAAAGAGGAACAGCATGTTTCGTGATTGCTTCCAAAGTGAAGTTTGTAATGCATTTAAATGTATTTGCTTGCATTAATCACCAAAAGTATATAACACATATAACTTCTGGGGAATAAAAAGGCATCCACTACTCGCTTGGTGTGTGTTGTATAATAAGTTTTCTGATTCAAAGCTAGGATATACAAGTACTAGATGAGATTAAACGCAATATATGTGTGCTAGGTTTCTTTTGGTGACTTGCATTTATCGAATCTAACTAATAACATAAATAAAAAAAACGGAAGCAGTAAAAATGCATTTCTACAATACAGGCAGGCTATTTTTAACATTTTATAAGCTTGGGACAAAGGAAAAAGATTCAGTTCCCTTATTAACATTTTTTAATTAAAAAATTAAAATGTTATTTTTTATTATCATAATTTCTATAATCATAAATATTTAACAAAATGATTGTTGCTCATTTACTTTTAAATTTTCTAACTTGAATGTATTTGATACACGTTTATTCTTATTCAAATTGCTAACATTCTCATAAATATAAATCTTATCACTTATGTTTTTATTAGATTGTTCAAAACTATATTTACATAATTTCTCATAATTCTCCTTGAAACAGACTTTTTAAACAAATTTATCAATAACTTATTTTTAGGATATTAACTTTTCTACTCGTTTTTTTTTCTTTTCCCTTTTCCACTTCTAGACAAATGCATTTTAGGTAACATATATAGAATAATTATAACAAAATTGAACTATAAAAAGAACAAAAAACACATGTGTATAGAAGTAGAAAAAGTAGGTAGGCACAACAAAAAAAAACAATAACTTGACCATTTATATAAAAAAATATCAAAGATATTATATATCTACCATAAAGAAAAAACAACGACCCAAATTTAATATCCTATATTAAAAATAAAAAATGAAAAGTAAAGCTATCATACTCAGAATTCATTTTTTATTTTTAAAGTAATTCTAAAGTATCAAAAACTAACAATGATCTACTTTTCATTAAATAGAATAGAGATTAACAACAATATCCACATTATATAAATATTGAAACCAAAATTTATCAATAATTTACAAAATTAAATTTATACTTACAAAATCACTCAAATTCGTAAATAAAAATGTTAATTATAACTTAAAAAAGAAAGAGAGATAAATTGTAATTGAAGAAGAAAATAAGGTATAAAAACTATCAATTATGATATATGTGAAATTAAAGAGAGAAAATTTATCGAATAAACTTCAATTCGAATTGAAATTATGCCTAAAATTACAATTGGCAAATATCATATATAATCAAATTGATACATTTCAATTTATTAGCATAAACTACAATTGAAATAAGAAATAAAAGAAAGATAAATTATACCCAAAATTGAATATGAGATTTCAATTCAAAAACAAATCAATCCAGATTGAAATTTTATTATGTTTATAATCAAATTGCAATTTTTTACTCAGTATTAAGATCAAAAGAGATAGAGAGAAAATCTAAAATTTAAAGCAAGAAAATAAAAAACGAGGCTTGAGAGAATAAATGATATGTGCTTCTTACCTACATGGAAATGATGTTGATAAAGGCAAGGCTAAGGTAGAAGTTTTAAATTTAAGGCCTTCTCTTAATGAATTTCAATTAGAAATATATGAATCCTAGCATTTAGCTAGAGTAATTTTATTTTGAAACGCCTGCTTCCACTGATGTTTTACCTCTCAAAAAGAAGTTTTTCATGTATAGTGATGGAGCAAACTTTTTTTTTAAACCAAATTAAGATTGATATTGGCTCCTTAAATAAATTCTTTTAAGTCTTTAAAAAAGAATAACACTTTCCATACTTGTTTCGGCTCAAGTGAAAAGCTCCTATGTTGTAAAATAACTTGTAATTAGTAGGCTCCAAATAAGTGTGGGCCCTAAGTGTGGGCCTTTCTTGTCCTTGCTTAAGGTCGGCCTGACTACAGCTAAATCCTAATATCATATCTTGAAAAATAAAATCACTATTTTTTCTAGTTCTCTTTGAATATAAAGGGAGATCCTTTTATTGTATCTTATGACTTCTCTGTGTTTTTGTTTACCTATACTTTTAAGCCCCAAAAAGGTCTTCTATCTTGGCTTCCTCTCTAAGGGCATTGCCATTCTTTTCTTATTAAAAAAGGAATGTCAGGAATCTATTTAGGTTTCTTTTTTATATGTACTTTTATGTTTCAATGAGATCTTCTTGCTATCTTGGTTTTCCCTTTAAGGCTAAAACCAAAATTTCCTATTTTGAAAAAAGGAAATGAGAGTCAAAGAAGTCCATCTACAACTATCAATGGACTAGTAATTGGTTACTTTGAGAAATGAGAAATAATCATAAGATGAACTAAAGAAATTTTTACTTGAATTTGCTTCCTTAAAATTTCTCTCTGTCTATGTATAGTAAAATGAATGAAGTAAAGGCTTCATACTATCTTACAGATTAAAGGCTTTAGGGCCAATGATGAGTAAATCATAATCTTAAGTATAGGCTAACTTTACTAGACGATCTACACATGAATTAGCTTCCTTAAAAAGATTAAGTGATTAGTTCAATCTTGTAATTCTTTTTTACACGTTGCCAAATACAACTAAAATGGGTAATACCAAATGATTATAGCATTTCTTTTGATATATCTATTTTACTAATCTAAAATTTAATTTCTTATTTTAGGTGTACAACAAAGAAAAATCAATTACTTTGAATTAATTTGGTGAAGTAAAAATATTATACATTCCAATAATTCAATTAAAATATTTGAAAACTTGTTTATTTTATGAAATATTATGCACTCGTAACCTTGCATTCAACATGAACTCCCACATGTATTTGACTACAATGTATATAACAAAATATTTATTCAATTACGGAAGAAGTATTAAAGCAACAATTCAATATGGATGGAGGATAATGCAATCTAAGTTAGCTAGTCTATAAAATTCTTGTCCCCTTCCAAGTGCTAAATTTGAGTCTATTGAAATGAAATTACGATATGTAGACTTTTTTCACCTCATGTGTTTTTTTATATTAAACTAATATAAGGCTAAATCCTTAAAATTTGAGCCAAATTTACAATTATTAGTAATTTGAGTGTGTTATATTGTCAATTTAATAGTGATAATGGTTTTTGTTAACCATGGTAAAATAATTTATTAGTAATTACAAGTGTAAAAATAGAGAAAAAGAAGAAACGTAGAAATGCTCTCTGTATGTCTGAGTATATGTAATATAATATACATATACCTATTTATACACTTTAGATGACTCTAACTAAAAAAACAAATCAACTAAACATTTCATAACATTAATGTACATAATTGTAGGAGAAAATGAAGGCTAATTAGATGTTAATAGTTGAGTGCCAAAGATAAGGTTAATATCCCCCCTCAAACTCAAGGTGGTGGTAAAGACAATAACTTGAGTTTGGAGAAAAGAACTTAAAAACGTGAAGGTAGATGTTATTTGATAAAAAGATCAACAATTTGTGCCTGAGTTGAGGTTGGAACAAGTTGTATAATTCCGTGAAGCACATGATGATGCACAAGATGACAATCAATGTCGACGTGTTAAGTTTGTTCATGAAAGATATTATTGTGAGCAATCTGTATAGCATTATCTGTTAAACAAAAGGTGACACCGATGTCTTGAAGTAACCATCTTAATCATAAAAGTTCAGATGTAGTGTCAACTAGGGCTTGGAATTCTAATTCAATGCTTAAGCGAGAGATAATCATTTGCATCTTGCTACAGCAAGAAATAAGAGATGTGCAATGAAAGAAATAGTGTCAGTGATAGATTGACGATCAAATAGGTCTCCAAGCTAGTCGACATCAGAGTATGCACGTAAGTTCAATAAAGATGAATGATTGAAGTGAAGCCCATGAAACAAGGTGCCTTGAATGTACCAAAGTATACTAAGGATAGAAGAAAAGTGAGTGGAATGAGTTGCAGACATGAATTGACTGACAATGCGAACAACATAAGCAATATCAAGATGAGTGATAGTAAGGTATATAAGACTACCAACTAGTTGTCGATAAAGTGTATCATCACTCAAAGGAGTTTCATTAGTGTCAGAGATATGATAATTAGAGTCGAATGGAATGCTAGCAATCTTAGTGTCAATAAGACCAGCACGAAAGATAAGATCAGTAGCACATTTGGCTTAAGATAAGTAGTAGCCTGAATCATCAAAAGATAATTCAAGACCTAAAAAATAGCTTAGGGGACCTAAATCTTTCACTTTAAATCATTAACGCAAACAAGATTTGAGAATAGTGATCCCTTGAGTGACATCACTAGTTATTATCATGTCATTAACATATAAAAGGAGAAGAGTGCACCTTGATCTATTTTTTTGGATAAACAAAGCATGGTCATAAGAGCTAGACGTAAAGCCAAAATAGCTTATGGTGGAGTTGAATTTAGCAAACCGTGCTCGAGGAGCTTACTTAAGACCATACAAGGCTTTGCAAAGATAAAAGACTTTATTAGGTAGATAAACATACCCATAAGGAGGTTACATATATACTTCTTCATAAAGATCGCCTTTAAGAAAGGCATTCTTGGCATTCATCTAGAATAATTCCCAATGCTTGCTTGTTGCTATAATAATAAGACTACAGACTAAAGTTAGGTGAGCAATTTGAGCAAAGGTCTCCTCATAGTCAATTCTATATTCTTGAGTAAACCCCTTTGTAATCAATCGTGCTTTATATCTTTCTATTGATGCATCATCTCGAATCTCTATTTTGTAGCCCATTTACATTTAATAACAGACTTATCTAGAGTTGGGTCAACTAAGTCCTAAAGTGTTCATATTGAAGAGAGACTGTAATTTTTCTATCATTGCTTGTTGTTAAAAAGGGTTAAAGTTGGCCTCGCAATAGGTGTGAGGTTCATATAGAGAGATAATAGTGGAATAAATGTGAAATTCCTTAAGATGAAAAGATGGTTGACTTACTTGAGAGGATCGACGGAAAGGTTATGGAGACTCAGTAGACTCTAGTGAATGAATAGAAGAGGAAGATACTAGAGTAACTACTTTACAGCTTTCCAGTGATCAATATTTGGATAATGCATAAATTGGTAGAGCTTATTGACTATAAATGAATGTTAAAATGTGTCAACTTGATGTATTGTAAGGCTCCAATTGTTTTATGATAAAGTGCACCATCTTCAAATGTTAGGGCAGAAAACTTGCTCAGTGGTAGGGTAGATTCCATTAGTGTTTCACATACTTTACAATATGCCATATTAAGCTGAAATAAGAGATCTTATATGTACTTTTGTTAATTAATAAACAGTCCTACAGAGTGCGAGTGACCTCCAAGCTAAGGAAATAGTGAATACCTTGAAGATCACAAACAAGGAGTTTAACTTTTATTTGATTGAAGAACCAGGCGAGTTTGGTAGATTATTACTTATAAAAATAATATCATCAATATAGATAATAACATAAGCACAAGTGTTAGCAAAGTTATAAATAAAGAGAGAGTGATCTCTTGTGAGGACTTAAACCTAAGTTATAAAAGGAAGTCCATTCGTTTATGGTACCAAGCCCTTAGAGCTTATTTAAGTTCATATAATGATTTATGAAGTTTGCAAACATGGTTAGTAAATTAAGGATCAATAAACCCTTTAGGTTGCTCCATGAAAATGGTTTCTTGTAAGTCACTATGAAGGAAGGCGTTTGAGAAATCAACTTATTAAACTAGCTAGGAATTCATGGTGGCAATGGAAAAAATAACCCAGAAAGTAGTCATCCTTACAAGCATCTTCTTATGTATAGCCACGTGCCCCAAGTCTTAATTATACCATAGTTTTCCATTTAATTTTATATAACCGTGTATTATAAAAAACATTATAGTTTGAAGGTCGTGGTATGAGACTCCAGAGGTGATTATGAAACAAGGCTAAAATTTTTGAGTTTAGAGCATCCATCCACTGTTTGTAGTTTTTGGGTTGATGAAAGGTAAGAGGTTCAATGAAGGTGTAATCTTTGACAATTGGTTTGGTGGTAAATGTTTATTTAACTATACTTATACATCCATATTTAATGTGTTTTACTTGTTATTTAATAGTTTTATAGTATTTTGGGTACTTAATTTGCTTCAAGTGTATTTATAGGTGATAATTGCCTTCATGGACTAAAAGGAGAAGAATTTAGATAAAATCATGCCATAGAATGAAAATTTGAAGCAACTTAGACCTACACGACCATGTACAGTGACTGTGTAAGTCTCTATAAACATGTGGAGGTTTGAAGAAAATTGTTTTTGGTCGTGTGAAGTTACACGCCCATGTATGTTGATATACATGATCGTTTATGATGCCTGTGTAAGTCCTTTTTCCCATATAAAATCGCAAATTTAGGTGTTTATGGAGATACATGATCACCTACTTGCCTACGTAGTAGACCATGTATATCCCAGAAACCTTAGTATTTACCATAAAGGGATGGAAATGAAGGCAAAATAGGAGGAGGCGAGTTTAGAAGAAATTTTTTAGTCATACGAAATATAGGGAGGCAACAGTTCTGATCAGATGATGAGAAAAACATGAAGAATGCGTTAAAGTATCCGATAGATAACAACATCTAATCCAACTTGTAAAAAGACCCATTAGAAGAAAAAGGGCGATTTAGAATATAAATTTTTTGTTTTCTATTAGCTCTTCTGCATATTTATCTTTGGTTTTGTTTTATATGATTAGGAATTAAATTTTTTTAGTGTTTAGGTATAATGAACTTTAAGTTGTGATAGCAATATGATTTGATATTTTATTTAATACAATTTTATTGATTAAGTTATTATGATTTAATTATGTGTTTTATTCTTATCCTAATATATCAAAAATATTAGTTCATAATTTGATTTCATATGATTGAGATTGATCTACCATAATTGGAAGGAGTTGTGTGCAAACCTAGAGATAAGGTGTCATAAATCCTCCAGATTAGGCTCAAACCTAATAATGAAATTCATAGACCGATAATGCAATCCTAAGGGTTTTAATTAGAAATATTTATGTTAATTAACTAATGGATTAGATGTTAATAGTCTTGAGAAAGATATTAACATAAGATGGGAATTTTCATGGTCCAATAATCAATAATATAATTGTATTATAAAAGGTTAGTATTCTTCGGGGGATTTGTTGAGCAATTTTTACTTATATAAAACCCTCAATGTTTCATAAACGTACGGATCATAAGCGTAGTAGTTGAGGCGTTGGTCCCACCAGGAATTAGCTAAACTAATTGAATCATAACTTTGTCTAAGGTCTATAAATGTGATAAAAATGAAAATAAAACTAAACAGAAATTTTAAGCAATTGAATATGGATTGATTGAAATTGAAATTCTGAAATTAAAATGAGTAGATCAAAATAGAACACCAACCACTTATCAATTGAGATATCTCAACAAGATAAGATCAAACAATTTTGAGAAGATGGGATTCATTCTATCATCATTTTGCTGCCCTATTCACCTTTGATTTTGCTAGCATTGGTCCTATAATTTCGAAGGGTTGGTTATTCTTTCTCAAGATCTAATCATTCAACCCTAGTTAATAACCCCTAATTGAATCTGAATTTTCAATTTTACAATTTCCCAATTAACAAAAATAGCCTTTGTCTCCAATTAGTTCTTAAGCAATAGACAATCGGGTCCTCACATAAGATCTCTTTTCGTATAACTACTGATTTGATATTTATGTGATCAATTGGGTTATTAATTCTCATTACCCAACCCAATCATGTTACTATCGATTCATTATCTCGAATTGTTATCGAAGTATGCAAAAAACCATAAACATCACCACACCCAAATAATTTCATTAACATCAAAAGCAAATAGGTCACAAAATAATTCAAGAATCAATTCCAAAATGAAGTTAGAACATCCTTAACAATATATTCAACATCCCCATGCCTAAAGTATACATTAGATGAAGTAAATAACAAGAGGAATGTAGAAATAACTTGGAATGGATGGCTAAAGTGGCTGGATAACGGCTCCTCTTGTCTCCTGCTTCTCTCTTCCTTGTCTTCTTTCCTAAAATGGAAAAATGGAGGCCCCCTTAATTAGGGTCATTTTATGATCTTATAAAGTTCTCAGGCCAATTAGGGTGGTTTTAACTAGGCCATATTTTTGGTGGCTCAACAGATATGTTGTGTTGTGACATTTGTGGGAGTAACCATTACAATCATGAATGTCAGGCACCAAATTATATATGGGAGCAACCAAGCATGCAAAATCGGTCTCAGAGGGCACCCTACGAGAATATTTATAATTTAGAGTGGAGCAACCCTTACACCTATGAATGGAACAATTATGCTTCCATTGAATATATACAACAACAGCAACAAGAATAGTGACTTATAGATATAATAACAGAATGTCTTGCCAAAAATGAAGCTAGCTGAGGTGAATCAGAAGGGAGATTTTCTTCACCTAAATACATTGAGCATAATACAACATATTATTTAAGCTTATTAATGCCTCAAATTGAAGAAGAAACTAAGGTTAACTTTATGAATGAAGTTGCATTCCAAGAAGACGACGGGGTAACTGTTGTTTGAGAAGAGAAGGATGAATAGACGATAGAGGAAGAAGAAGAAAAGGAATCTTACGTCAAAGAAGAGGAAGCAAAAAAGTGGGAAAAGATGATTGAAGAAGAAGATGATGATGATGATTGAAGAAGCCTCTATCAAAGAAGTAGAGAAGTGGAAAAGGATGATTGAAGAAGAAGTACATAAGGAAGCTTTTGTCCAGGAAGAGAAAGTAAAAGAGTGGATAAAGGAAATTGAGGAAGAATAAAAGGAGGAGCCAATTGAGGAAAGTACTGATGAATCATTGGTTGTCACCTTAGGTACGGATGGTTTTCATTTCCTTGAAGGCCAACTTTTAAGTTAACTGAAGATTCAAGGAGTTTTATTATTTCTTATTTTATTAACATTTGGTTATTAAAAGGGGCATTAACCCAATCGATTGGGTTTATGAATTTAATACATTATGTCCTTATTATTATCTTATAATATGTTGCTTATTCACAGGCTATAAAACTATTATGTGAAGAAACTGGTGGAAGTAAGCCACTGATCTTAAAGCTAGGATGATGGTAAGCATAAAAGGTATGTTTAGCTAACAACGTTAAGCAAGCACTATATAAGAGGCAACTCTTGAATCAGGATAGGTTTATTTTAAATTCCATGTTATTTTGTGTCTATTTTGATGTTTAGCATAGGATTTTTATTGAGTTTTGATGTGTTTAAGGTTAGGACATCGAGCATCTTGATAAGATTGTGCATAGTTTTTGTGTTAGTGTATGTATGTTGAAGTTTCGTAACTTCGGGTGCAAATTTTTTAAATTTTTCCGTGGTGCATAATTTTTGTGTTAGGGTATGCGTGTTGAAGTTTTGTAACTTTAAGTGAAATTTTTTTAACTTGTCCAACTATTTTTCATGTTACACACATTTACAGAGATTTACATCTCATGTAAACTTACACGGTTAGATACATGCCTGTATAACTAATAGTGTAAGTTTGCAATAAGTTGCAGATCAGTGAACTATACGATCAGTTACATAGCCATATAGTAGACCATTTAAGTCCACGACAGCCCTTAAATTTGCCCTAATCATTCATTTTCTTATTTTCTCTTCTCTTTCTACTCTCCCAACCAATTTCTTGCATTTTCTTGCAAACTTGTGACACCCAAGTAATTATTCTTATTAATTTCACTTGTTTATGCATGAATAATTGGATGTTTTGCAATTATTAGGGATTTTTAGCTTCAAAAATGCTAATGTTAGGGTTTTTGGGATTTTGTGCAATTTTGAGTGATTTACTGGTTAATTGTAGTTTAATAGTTGAATTTCATCCTTACATATATTATTTATTGATTCAATTTGAAGAATTGCATGTGAATTGGATGAATTTTGATTAGAATTGCAATTTGTGCGATTTTTGCTAACTACTAGTAAATTGTAATGTTTTGTGTGAAATTAGGATTAATTAGTTGTTTTTATAGTTAATTGAAGTTTTTTGTTATTTAGTTTCATTTCAATTTTGATTTTTGGATAAATATAATGTTTAATTGTGTTAATTTTAGGTCATTGTTAGAATGGAGTTTTAATTTCAATTTTAGGGTTAATTCATGATTAAATAATCAGATTAGTTTAACTTATTAATTACAATATTTTTAATTTCAATTTTGTAATTAATTAGGTTGCTAGTTTATTTTCTAATTCTTTTATTTTAATTATTTATTTATTTACATTAGATTATTTGTTCATAAACTATATGTTTAATTTTCCTATTTTTAGTTTTTTTTTCATGTTTAACAATTTAGTAAACATATGAAATAAGCGTAGGGAAAGGGTATTTTTGTAATTTATTTGTAGTTTTCTCACATTATTAAAAGTTTTAGGCACAATGACAGGATCATGGCGCACAAAGGAAATACTAAGGAAGAGGCAACGAGGAGCAAGGTCCTCCAGAGACCTAAAGGGAACTAACTCAATCCAGTCACTAGAGCGACATCTAATGTTGTTGTTCAATGTGGCGATACACGAGGAACAATATTAGTGGCTCATGGAGAAGAACTTTGTGACAAGTCGCAACATTGATTGGGATGTGCTGGGGCGGGTTTGGTCCAATAGATGAGGGACCTTATCGATGTTGAAGCTTGGTCCCAATTTTTCAAAATCGTGGAGCCCTCCTATTGGGAGCTAACATATGAGGTGCTCTCCATATTCTTTGTAGAGAAAGGATGGCACAACAAGGATTAACTGAACACAATTCAATTTTGACTATTAGGGGAGATGGTCCGAAAGACTTAATCGAAATTTTTTGTCACAATGGGGTTGTATGACCTAGAGTTCTTGGGGGCGCAGGCTTACTTAGCCTTGCGGGTAGACTTCCTGTATGGGATGTCTTCTCAACAATTCTGGAGTACAATTAGCAATGATGACAACTACGACCCGAGTAGATCCAAGGCCTCATCTCTACGAAATCCGACGCTCAGATATATTCATGGAGTTCTGGTCCACACATTGAGTGGATAGGGTGATAGCCACGACATTGTTGAAAATCTAAATGTGTTCTACCTTTCGAGCATGACCGAGAGGAAGCCAACACACCTGGGGCACACATTAGACCAATTTATCCGGCATCTAAACGAGAAGAAGAAGGTAGGGGCAATTTGCATCAGACCTTATATGACTAAACTTTCACGGAGGATGGGGCCTTCAACAAACTACCAGTGATGCGACTAGTGGGCACTATGGCAACACTAAACCTAGATATAATGAAGCATATATACATGTTGAGTTACATCTACAACATAATTGGGGTTCTTGATGACTCGACCGCATTAGGAGGACTTAGTGTAACATCCTGTTACCTATGGGAAGGGTAAAATAGGAAATATAAGTGAACAGTGAGAGCTTAGAAATGCAATTGC
>JAOSBM010000009.1:18641640-18655941 GCA_027568955.1 Erythroxylum tenue | reverse complement strand
TTCTCTGGACCACACACATGCCAAATCCAATTCCACTGTTCTTGGTTTTCATCTTCATCCTTCAAAGCTAGCCACCGGAAACCTGTTTTTATTGTGTATTGGCCAGAAGAAGAAGGGTCCCATATGAGTTTATCTTCTCCCACTCCTGTAAAAGGTTGGCGAATGCGGGGAAACTCACTACGAATTGCATCAGGAATTTCTGTACAAAAAGTTACGAAAATTCTAATCACCGGCATCAACTAATATATCAGAAATCATCAGGTCCCAATCTTCCTCCTCAACTATAGTCACCCTATTAACCAAAGGCCCTTGACCCAACCAATTATCATGCCAAATAGACACTGAAAAATCATAACCAATCTTGTACTTATAACCATTTCTGAGTTCATCTCGGACTTTAATGATATCTAGCCAAACTTTTGAGCAATTTGACTTCTTTTCTCACCCAAGAAAGCTCTGTCTTTTACCATACTTGTCACAAATAAGAGAAACCCAGTTTTTATTTGGTTATTCATGAGCTGTCCAAATTAACTTTTCAAGAAGAGCAGTATTCATCAACCGACTCTGTCGAAGACCCAATTCACTTGTAGATTTCGGTTTAATCATTCTATCTCAAGAGATTAAGTGGATCCCCCTTTTATTATCAGTAATATTTCAAACAAACTTTTTTATAACTTGGTTTATTTTACCGCAAACATGACTCGGAAGCCAAGCAGCCTGTCGCTTTTCATGTACGAAAAGATAAAAGAAGAAGGATGACATTCATTTCACAATACGAAAAGAGCGTAATATGAGCATATAAAATAATGGTGTACAAAAAATGAGAAGCCTTAGGATTGACGAGGTGCATCACGCATTCTCTTATTTAATAGCCAATATCGATCGTTGACTCTTAGATTTCACTGAATCCCTATGCATTTCTCATAAGTAATGAATAAGCAATAAATCGGCATGCCGATTGGTTGTTGCCCATAAGTAACTCTAGTGTCTCTTACATTAGAAGTTCTCGACGCACCAACACAAGCAATCGATAAAACAACCGTAACATATAGAGAAACTTTCCCCTCATGTACTGCAGCTGAAAATCTAATGAAACCGAACTCTTGATGCGTTTTAGGATAAGGCAATTGTGTGTGCTCGGTGACACTTTTCTTTTTGTTATTTGAAATGTCTATAACAGATAATATTTAAGTACGTATCAAATAAAATTTGGAGAATATAAGCTAAATAGAAAATACACTAAAACTTCAATTCATAGTACTTTCAGGTATGAAATCCAAAATGGGTATAAGATGGCGTTTCCACTTGGTAAGTTTACTAATGTTTTAAGGAACTTTTCGTCTGAGTAGACGTCATTGCCAATTAGAACAACACTTCTAGATTTATGTAATTTTGTATTGAACCTTGTTTTGCTCTTCTTATGCAACTAAACTTGGTATTATACTAATTTTATTGTTGCATTAACTTAGGCAAATCTATCTGCTTAGTATGGTACTTTCCAAAAGAAAAAAAAAAAGAAGAGAGGCATCATCTACTTAGTATTATACTGAACCCAAAATCAAACGCCTTGAGGAGTCCAGCGAATTCAAAGTTGCTGATTTTTTTTTTTTGTTATCTACGAGGTGTCTTAAGTGGATCTCAATTATGGGAAGGCATCTTTAATCTATTCACACTCAGACTAATTCTCGCTCGAACTAACTAGGTCCTTTGCGGGAGGCAAAACTCTGACCCCAATCCCGCAAAACTCTGACCCCAAATTTTAAACAGCTGCATACATGAAGGTGATTCGAACCTACCTAATACATAGCCAGTGGGGTCTCTTTATGACCAGAGTTTCAATTACAGCATTGTGGTCCCTTAAACCTACCTAATACTGATTAGATTGAATCTTTTAAATTGAAGTCAAACACACAAGAACAAGAAACCAGGAAAAACAACCTGAAAAAGATCAGATGCGCATTTCCCGTTAAGAAACAGAGCCACATGCAATAATCACTCCTGAAATTTTAAATTGTGTTTTGTAACTTAAAAATCAATTAAGATATTAGTTTTGTTCCCTTCCCTCACACAGGTGGAAAGCAGCTTAAGCTTTATACACCGCCATATAAGTTTAAAACCAATTCCAAGGAGTTCCCATCTACTCATAGAGTTGCAAGTACATGCTTCTTAGCTTCGTTTACAGGGCATTGTAACAGAGCAATACCTGTGAACCGTTATGGCAACTGAGTTCAGGCATGTGATATTTCTATTGGTAAATGTGATTCTGTTGTCCGTATCTGGAGTATGTATGGCACGCTACACTTCAGCTGTGGGAGACCCCGGAATGAGAAGAGATGGTTTAAGAGTGGGCTTTGAAGCTTGGAACTTTTGCAATGAAGTTGGTCAAGAAACTCCTGGAATGGGTAGCCCCAGAGCTGCAGATTGCTTTGATCTGTCAAGTAAGAACAACCGTCAAAGAAGAAAGCGAGATAGATAGACTACTAAAGAGTCCGTCTTTCTTCTTCAATATTTATTTTTGTTTGAGTTCCTGTTCTATATCAAGGTCAGAATCTTAGTTACTGTCACTGGACATGCTTCTTATCTATTATTATGTGATGCCATGTTCTAAATGGATGGCATTCTCTTTCATTTGTTACGTTCTAACTTTCTTCAAAGAAAGATAAGTCATATAGGCTATCTTTGTCATGCTGGCATAGATTCTGAGCTAAAACACAAGGTAACGGAAGCTGACAACAAGCTTGGAGCTGGCAAAAGATTCCCAGGTTTGGATCCAAGAGCTTTAAACAATCCAGATCTTTATGCTGTGCAGAAGGAGCATTATCTGGGTTCTTTATGTGACGTTGCTGATAAACCAAAGCCATGGCAATTTTGGATGGTGATGCTTAAAAATGGAAACTACGATACACTGTCTGGTTTATGTCCTCAGAATGGAAAAAAGGTCCCACCTTTTAGTCCTAATTGGTTCCCTTGCTTTGGAGGTGGGTGTATGAATCAACCTATACTCAATCATCAACAAACTGAGCTTTTACGTGGTGATATATTGAAGGGAAGTTTTAAAGGTACTTACGATTTGGGAGCTGATATTGGAAGAAGGCTTTATGATATCTCTTTCTATGAGGTGA
The DNA here is from genome assembly GCA_027568955.1 of Erythroxylum tenue. Lineage (NCBI taxonomy): Eukaryota > Viridiplantae > Streptophyta > Magnoliopsida > Malpighiales > Erythroxylaceae > Erythroxylum > Erythroxylum tenue. The sequence goes on along the minus strand of JAOSBM010000009.1, from coordinate 18,652,819 downwards.
CTTGGGAGAAAAAAGTTGGTAATGGGAGTTGGATCTTTACCCACAGGCTCAAGACTTCAAGGAAGTATCCTTGGTTAATGTTGTACCTCAGAGCTGACGCAACAAAAGGTTTCTCTGGAGGGTATCACTATGACACCAGAGGAATGCTTAAAATCGTAAGTCATGAAGTCCCTGGATTGTCAGTTTTCTCTTTTGATTATCTTCTCCAAACAGAGTCTTGATAATTAAGTAATTAACCTATGACTTAATAGAGAAAGTGACGCATGATTCAATAGTTGTTGCTTCTCTTTTTGCTTGTTTAGGAAGTAAATACTTTTGTGATATCTCAAAGCACGTTAGTGATTGGATAGTTAATTACGTTCCTGCTGTCTTTTCTTAAAACTTTTTTCTGGAGTAACTTATCGGCCGAAACAAACATTGACTAAACACTTTGTGCAGTGACTTGATAGGACTCTGTACAGGAGATGTCTCAGGAACTTTAATTTGATGATCTTGCGTGTGCTGAGTGTTTGTAATTTTCATCAATTCATGTATTATCTGAATGCAAGTTTACATCAGCGTACCTCTCAGAGGACAACTGAAAGCTATAAATCTTGAATCTGTATATAAAACTGACTCGTTCATGATCTGTCAGCTTCCAGAATCACCTGATTTTAAGGTCAGAATGACTTTGGATGTCATAAAAGGAGGAGGATCCAAAAGTCAGTTCTATTTGATAGACATAGGTAGCTGCTGGAAGAACAATGGTGCTCCTTGTGATGGAGATGTGCTTACTGATGTAACCAGATACAGCGAGATGATCATTAATCCTGAAAGTCCATCTTGGTGCAGTGCCACAAGCTTAGCAAACTGCCCACCGTATCACATTACTCCAAACAATACAAAAATTTACAGAAACGATACAGTTCACTTCCCATATGGAGCTTATCATTACTATTGTGCTCCAGGCAATGCTCAGTTTTTGGAGCAACCTGTTAACACTTGTGATCCTTACAGCAACCCTCAGGCACAGGAGTTAGTTCAGTTGTTGCCTCATCCAATTTGGCAAGAATATGGATATCCAACCAAACAAGGCGATGGTTGGGTCGGGGATCCCAGAACCTGGGAGCTTGATGTTGGGGAACTATCTAGTAGGCTATATTTCTATCAGGTCAGCTAATTCACCGAGCATCTTATAAAAGGGCCTGTAGTATGAGAAGGATGGATTGTTTATACTTGATTACTTCTCCTCTTGCAGGATCCAGGAACCACTCCAGCTCGAAGAATTTGGACATCCATTGATATGGGTACTGAAATATTCGTTAGTGACAAGGATGAAGAAGCAGAGTGGACGCTTAGTGATTTTGATGTTATACTCACTCAGCTCAAATTCTAGCACTTTTCTTTCTCAGACTTCCTCAAACATATCACAAACCTGAGAAACAGGAAGAAAAAGGGTCGAGAGGAAATGATAGCCAGGGAGATTGAAACACAGAGGAAGGAACTTGCCAATAATCCCTCAAGGGCAGGCGTCCTTATTTCACAATTGTGTAGCCCAATTTCTTCTTATACAACTCAATGACTTGTTAAAGTTTTCATGCTGAAAATTGAAAGAACAGAACTTTACAGCCAGATATTGCAAAGCAACAATACCATGAACTCTATTTTAAGGGAAACATTGCATCAGGCATGTTTTCTCTGATGACCACAGAATGTTTCCTCTGATGACCACAGACTTGGCAGTCGTAAAGAACAGATTATGTACCATCAGAAACCTGTTCAGAGATCAAATTATAACAGATACTCGAAATGCATAAAGGGTTCTGATTAATATTCACTACCCCTTAATTTTTTCAATACAGCCCACCTGATAATTTGGGAGTACGTAGAGAGATAGAGTTAGTACTGAAAAACATTTTGTTTTTTTGTTAAACAGACACGATACTATTCATAATTGAGAGTTACATGTACTATAAGAAAAGTTGCAGTACACGTTATGTTCTAAAACATCCTAAAACTTCCCGATCAATGTACTAAGTAGGTAGTACATTGATCAGGAAGTCCAAGGACTGGTAGTACATGTGTACTATAGCCGTTAGGAATATAAATAGACCATAGACAATATAAACCCCGCACCAGCAGAAAGCAGAAAGCTTTTGTCAGGAGTTGTAAAAAGAATTCGTTGTCAGGAGAAGCTGTGGAATGCGTGTTCATGGTTGATATTCTGGTGATAGGAATCGGAGATGGCAACGTTATGAAAGGTACGTTAAGGGAATATCTGGAGAGTTGTGGGGGAGAGAAGAGACTGATAAAGACGGGGAAGAGACAGAGCATGGATGGAGCTCTTAGGCAGATATTTTTCTGCTTTGGTTCTACCCCTGCACTGCCTCTTCCCTGGCTCCTCCCGTCTCTTTTGCTTACCTTCTTTCCGTTTTTGTACTGTTTCGTGATATATTCACTACCGTTTGGGTCAAGAACATTTACTCTAACCTTTATACTAACATTTAATAACTGACATGGATTGATCAGAATTCTGTGGATTGTAGGTCTGTTAGAACCAAGGAAAATGTTTGTGACCCCGTTTCTGTTTTAGGCGCTGTTACTTTCATGTCCAAGTCTCTGAAGTCAATCAAGTTCATCTGTAAAAGTGAAGAAACGATCTTGGAGCCTTTATCTTGTCATGGAGGTGACCAGGATGGCATGCAAGAGAAGGTCCCAGACCAGGTATAGCATTTCCATGGCCTAAATTTATGAATCAAGCAAGCAACTGAGACCATTCACTGGTGTTTATCAGTAAAATAGAGAAGAGGGAAATCCAAAATTCATCTGCTACAGAACGCACACGCCTAGCATTTTCGCTGGTAGGAGCTTGAATGGGAACTTCAGCTTTTCTGCTCATATACTAAGAGCAGTGCATTGAGAGGTGGCTGTTCTCAGGAAATTTCTGATTTATTTTTCAGTACGTAAAAATCATATACGCAAACCAGAAATGCTCATGCCAGCAAGACAGAGCAGAGAGAAAATAAAAACAGAGAAATCAGATCAAACGAATGAGCAGCAGACAAAACAAGCTTGAACTTTCGCACTCAACCGAGAGAAACTAGCGTATATTTATGATCATCATGCCAAAAAAAGAGTTGTGCACAGTCCGATTAGAGCTTCTCCTCCAGTTAGTGCATGGTCTAATTTTGACACATTCAATGCTCTGCAAATCATCCAAAAGAATTACATAATGTTTTCTAACATCCTCTGCACACTCCTTGCCACCAACCGAGGCAACAATCTCCCATCGATCTGGGTCTTCTTCATCATCAATCGTAAGAGCCAGCTCAAACTACTTGTTCTCTTCCCAGCGCCATCGTCACAAAAATCATCCATGTCAACAACGCCAGTGATCAGGGAAAGAAAAAAAAAACTATTGAATCTTAGATTACAATAGTCACCAAGCAAGTGTAAGAATCTTTTCCAGGCAGTTGTTTGTTTCTCTTGACTAATTCTTCCCGAGTTTTGGGGGCTGTGTGAGATATGTTTGTTAATGAATTGCACAAATCTTCTTTTTGTTTGGCGTTGCTTTTTTCAGATCGTGTAAACAAAGAGATAGTTAGGTATCTTGTGGACAAAATCCGGAAACCAATAATCAGATGGGGACAAAACTGAATACTTTATCAACCATATCTTGCATGAACCAGAATCTTACTGCACTGCAGGATATGCACCATGACGTTGAGCACTTACGGTCTAACAAGATTTTCATTTTTGGATTGCCTTTGTTTCAACTTTCAATAGTTTTTAGAGCTTTTAGAGCGGCGTGAGATTTCCAGATCTGAGAAGGTTTCTTATCCGGGGGCAGCAAGACGACAGTGGCGCGAGGGAAGCGACCCAACGACCCAGCTTAAACTCCAGATCTGAACCACCTTCACGGTGGCTGAGGCTTCAGCCCCACCGGAGAGTCTCCCCCAGATTGGTCAGACGGCCATGGAAAGGGGTGAAAGCTCCCTCTCTACAACGGACTTTCCAGCTCTCTCTAGAGACGAGTTATATGGTTCTTCGGCTGGGAAAAAGCTCGACAAGCTTGTTGAGATAAGGCAAAACTCAGGAACCTCCCAAAACGAGGGTTCTCGGAGAGATAAAGTCATGCGTCCAACACAACACAAAATGTTCCGAAGGATGGTGTGTTGTCACCCCAATTGAGTGTCTCCAAGCAGGGTCAAAGCTTGGTCATCGGCACTAATAGGATTCTTCTGGTCCAAACGCCCGGCCTTCCCGGCGATAAATGCTTGGGCAAAGGTCAAATGGGATAAAAAAAGGTTTGTAAAAGGTAATGTTGCGGGAGGACAGTACATGGTTTTTTATATTCTCTGGTGAGTCTAGTTTGAATGAGATTGTAGGACAGAGTCTCTGGCATTTTGGGGCCTGGTTCAGACGAATTTTGTTCGGATTGGATGCTGTTGTTTGGATCCATAATCTCGACGGTTTTGGTGTGATGAATACCTGCAAAACAAATAAGGCACGTCGGGGGTTAGTTTCCAGAAGGCCCCTCCGACGCTCAAGTTAGCTTTTTGGTGAAGGTGAAGAGCAGCTAAAAGCAGAGAAAAACAATGTATGAGTCTCGTACCTTTGTTATAGTGAAACAATACCTTATATACGGGATGATTCCTAGGTTTAGGGTTTTACGTAAGTCTTTATGCATGCATGAGAGTAGTTTCTTACGACTGGGCTTGTTGACTATTAGACTTGGGCTTGAGCCTGAAATTGCCGACCCAATCAGGGCCTAACCTCTGTTTTTGCAGAAGTGGAGATCAGGTACTATAATGGATATGGGCAGGTTGAGGTTATTCTCATGTGGGTGAACTTCTATAATCTCCCGATGGAGTATTGGACAATGGCTGGGTTAAGTTACTTAGCAAGTTCGTTAGAGGAAGCCGGTTTGTATGGACTCACATACAGCTTCTATGAAGATGATAGGCTATGCGAAATTGTGCATCGAAATACCGAAGACTTCTTCACTTCCGGACAGCCTACCTATTCTCTAGCTAGGAGAAAATGGGACTTTGGAAAGAACAGAAATTTGAATCAGCTACCCATGAAAGCATAACACCTCATATAGGACATGGATTCCTTCAGGTAGATCATTTAAAACTTGGTGGCATGACGAGCTCACTAATTTTGCCAACTTAGGTACCCCTGTGGAGTTTGTGAGAATTGAGGAAACTGTAAAAAAAGGGGTGGAAGAGATCCAACCTTCTGAAATTATGAAACCATCGGTGATAGACAATACGATTCAAAGACAAATCAACTGGGAGGAAGGGAATATCTTGCAGACTAGAAACAATGCATCCGAGTTGAAAGAGAGTAGTCAAATGAAATATCTTAGGCAAAGTAAGGAGACAGATGAGCCTGATGTTAAAAAACCGGGTGAGGAAGGAAAGGACAAGTAGGAACTGAACAATGTAGAGTATGTGTAATTGGAGCAAGTCAAGAGGAAGGAAAGTCAACTCTTGACAATGTGAAAAATTTAGAAAATAATGCGAATGATTTCACCTTCCAATATTTGAAAATTGTCAGATGGATTGGGCTAACATACTGACTCTAGTTGCAACTGTTGAGTAATCAGAGAATTAAGAGATAAGGGATATGGAACAAATAGAGGACAGTGATACCCTTCTAGTAGTAGCCAATGTCCCCAATATTTCTGATGATTTTTGCGTACAATCCAAATCTGCACAAAAGAGAAAACAAAATCTTAAATACCATAAATGATAAATAAGGTATTTCATGAAGATGATATGTTTGCCTGTAATTGTTCGTTGGTATCTATTATGTAGATAGCCAATTTATCTTCCTTAAGAAGTCTTTTGTTCTTGGATTATATTGCAATATGATGGTAAACTTAAAGCCTTAAACTTGTTGTATTGTTGATATAGTTTTAACTATAATTTAAGTTCTTTTTATTAAAAAAAAGATTTTCATCATTTTTGAAAGTGTGATCATGCCAAGACATTATAAATTATGGGTAGGAAATGGAAGGAAACTTGTGTCAAATGAAATGAATAATCAAATATCCCATTTACAACCAATGGATCTGTCACGAACACCTGCAATGACTTCAACAAAATGCGTGTACTCCAGGGAAAAAACTCGAAAATAAGGGAAAAGACAGCCGATATCTATATTAATATTAGATAACGAATCAGCCGCACAATGTTCAGACCAGCAATTACAAGCAAAAGGAAGTAAAATGTTTAAAGGAAAAGAAATCTGAGGAAGGGGAAAACAGAAGAAGAGACAACAGAAGGGAAAACTTGTCAAATCATACTCTACCTCCTTCCCATTACCACCCACTCATATATCTTCGTTTTCTCTGACCTTCAACGATTTCTTTCGCATCCTCGTACTAAGCCTCACCCTCGGTTCTGGCTGTACCTCCTCCAGCGCATCTTCTGCCATCTGTCCACTCGTAACAACCTCATCATTTGGTTGCAATTTCCCCTCATCACCTGCCAGCTCACCACTCCCAACATCTTGCTCTGGCTCTTGCTCTTCTATCGTAGCACTCCCAATATCTTGCTCTGGCTCTTTCTCTTCTATCGTGACATTACCCTCCCCATCTAAATTGACCTTGTCCTCAAGGTCAAAGCTAGGATAGTGCTGCTGGAGGTAGGATTTCAGTTCCCAAGTGGGTGCTATATCAGAACCCCACTGAATGAGATATTGTTGTTCTGGTCGCCCTGCACTTACTATCCATCTGTGCTGTAAAATTTTCAAAGGAGAAATAATGGGCCCTTCTTCCACTGTTGTCAAGGGAAGGGGCATGTACGTTTCCTGGGGAGAGCCTTCACATTTCTTAAGATACGAAACATGAAATACATGATGAATTTTAGCTTCCTCTGGTAGTTTGAGTTTATAAGCAACTGTGCCAAATTTCTCCAAAACCTCAAAGGGGCCAAAATACCTCAATGACAGCTTCTGATTTTTGCGCAGTTGGACTGAATGCTGACGATAGGGCTGAAGTTTCACAAAGACCAAGTTACCAACCTAAAAATGCTCTTTGGTCCGCTTTTCATTCGCAAACTTCTTCATTCGCAACTGTGCCTTCTCTAAATTGTATTTCAAAACATCCAAGACAGCATCCCTTTCTTTCAATTGTTCAAAAAAATCTGGGGGAACTTCCAAGGAAAGAACACCTCGAACAATGGAGGGTGGATCGCAACCAAACACAGCTTTGAATGGTGTCATACCAATCGAGGACTGGAAAGCTGTGTTATACCAATATTTCGCCCAAGGAAGATAATTCACCCATAGCTTAGGAGTGTCAAAAACAAAACACCGTAAATACATTTCCAAGCAACGATTTAGGGCTTCACTTTGACCATCCGTTTGTGGGTGGTATGAGGAGCTCATTTTCAGAGTAGTTTGCTGTAACTTGAATAAATGCTGCTAGAAAGCACTAGTAAAAACCTTGTCCCGATCTGACATGATTGACTTCGGAATACCATGTAATTTCACCACGGTTTGTACAAAAGTTTCAGCCATTTGGGGAGCATTATAATTAGCCTTGAGGGGTGCAAAATGACCAGACTTCGTTAATCTGTCAACCACGACCATGATGACAGTATAACCCTTAGAATTCGGTAAGCCGGTAATAAAATCCATGGCTACATCTTCCCACACTTGCTGAGGTATTGGGAGGGGGCTGAGTAACCCACTAGGATGCAACTGAGATACTTTAGCTCTTTGACAAACTTGGCACTGACGGATATATGTTTTCAAGTGTGCTCTCATGTCTTTCCAAAAGAATTGGGTCGCCAACCGAGCCAATGTACGAGTAAAACTAGCATGGCCTCCTTGGGTGGAGGAATGGAACTCCTCTAGCAGTTGTTGAATAATAGCAATGGCTGTATGTGGAATGACGACCTTTGTGCGCCAATAAATGAGACCATCCTTCAAGGTATATTCTGGATGCAGTGCTGGATTTTGCTTAATCCGGCATATTAAATCTTGTAACTCCCTCGATTGTTTCACACTTTCCCTGATTTCTGCCATTATATCCGCTTTATTAGTTGTGACAGCCACGTAACAGCACCTAGAAAGAGCATCAGCAGCTTGATTAGTGTTGCCCGGTTTATATTCAATAGAATAGTTGAATCCCAATAACTTGGGTAGCCATGCCTCTTGTTCTGGAGTTTGTATGGTCTGTTCGGAAAGATGCTTTAAACTTTTCTGATCAGTCCGGATAATGAAATAGTGCCTAGTAAGTAATGTCGGAATTTAGCCACAGCTTTAGTGATTGCGTATAGTTCCTGTACATAAGTTGATTGAGCTTGCATACGGGCAGATAGTTTCTTAGAAAAATAAGCAATGGGGTGTGCTTCTTGAGACAGCACAGCACCTATTCCTCCCCCAGATGCATCAGTTTCCACTACAAATGGCTTAGAAAAATCGGGCATAACCAAGATGGGAGCATTCACCAGTATTGTCTTGAGTCTTTCAAAAGCCGTATGTGCCTCTTCATTCCATTTGAAGTTATTTTTCTGCAGTAGAGCTGTGAGAGGGCTCGCGATGGAAGCATAATGTCTGATGAACCTACGGTAATACCCCGTTAGTCCGAGAAACCCCCTGAGCTGTGATACATTTACAGGTATAGGCCAGTTAAGAACCCCTGTCACCTTCTCTGGATCCATTTCTACTCCTTGGACAGAAACGACATGCCCCAAATAATGGATTTTGGTTTGCCCAAAAGAACATTTGGATAGTTTAGCATACAGTTGGTGTTCCATCAACATAACCAATACCAATTCTAAATGATGCAAATGGAGATCCCAATCAGTGCTGTACACCAATATGTCATCGAAGAATACCAAAACAAACCGACGCAAATAAGCCTTGAAAACATCATTCATTAAGGACTGAAAAGTAGCAGGGGCATTTGTTAACCCGAAGGGCATGACAAGCCACTCATAATGTCCTTGTGGTGTTCTGAAAGCAGTCTTAACAATATCTTCCTCCTTAACCAAAATTTGGTGATAACTCAATCTAAGATCCAGCTTGGAAAAGTAACACGCACCTTTAAGTTCATCCAGCAACTCATCTACCGAAGGGATAGGAAAAGAGTCCTTCATTGTGACAGCATTTAGAGCCCTGTAATCAGTGCAAAACCTCCACGACCCATCTTTTTTTTTTACCAATAAAACAGGGGCCGAATAGGGGCTGTTATTGGGACGAATAATGCCCTCCTGTAGCATCTCATTTACCATGTTTTCTATCTGATTTTTCTGATAAAAAGGGTATCTATATGGTTTGACCTTTACAGGAGGTATTCCCGGTTGAAGAGTGATAGCATGATCATGAGCTCTTCGTGGTGGTAAGCCCCTGGGAATTTGGAATACGCCCTGAAATTTCAACAATAATCCTTGTAACTTAGACGGCATGTCTCTAGGTAATTCCATCATCGGTTCTATAGCCTTCCTTTTCCCCACATATTCCATCGTATAACACTCTTCTATGGCATCCGTATCGCGCAACCTGAGCAATTGATGGAAGTGAGCCACCTTGGGTAGTCTGTTGCGTTCCCCTTTCAGAGTGACCCATGACCCATTCTGAAAAATTTTCAATACCGATGTACTATAGTCAGATATGTGCTCTCCCAATGTAGCAAGCCAGTCAGCCCCTAGCACAATATCATAACGAGTTGCATCCAGGACTAATGCAGAAATCGTGATGCGAGTGTTATCAATAATTAGAGGAATGTCTCTGACCATAGTATTCCCCTTTAAAATTTGACCACCTCCCACTAAGACTTTAAACCCAGGAATCTGTTCCTCTGCCATCTTCAAATGCTTGACAATCCGGGGTTTTATAAAGTTATCGTCACTTCCCCCATCCAGAAAAACCGACACATCTGTTCCAAGTATAGATCCATGAAACAAAATTGTACACTTACCAGGTGCTCCTTGCGAAGCTTGAAGAGATAAATGGAGTAATTCTATGGTTTCCTCCTGCTCCCCATGTACTTCAGCCTCTAGACTTAGTTCTCCTTTTTCATTGTTCCAGTCATCGGGACTACACTCCATGAGTAAATACTGTCGATTTGGGCACCGGTGATTCACCGTGAACTTTTCATCACAAGTAAAACAGAGGCCTTTCTCCTGTTTTAGCTGTACCGAGGCCGGCGTTAAACGCTTGACCGACGTTAAAGGTTTAGACAATGGCGTTGGTAACAATGGGGGTAATGGTGCCCTTCCTGCTGTCGGAATCGAACCCGTGGTCGTGACGTGAGTTTGAGGTCCACCCCCTGTTCTCACCCCTTGCACTGTCTACGTGGAAACAGATCCTCCCCCTGAACTCTTCACTGTGTTACCCACGTGATAGTTGCGATTCCGCAAAAATCCCCAATTAGGTGTGTTCTTCTCATCAAGTAATCTAGCCAAAGCTGCTGCCTTGGATAACGTCGCTGGCTCCCTTGAAATTACTTCTCGTCGGATCTCATCCTTCAAGCCACTGATGAAGCAATCCAGAAGGGCATCTACGGCGACCCCCTCCACCCTATTTGCGAGAACCATGAAACGGGTATGGTATTCCTGGACTAACCCGGTTTGATTAAGCTTGAAGAGTTGGGCCCTGGGATTCTCATATTCGGTTGGACCAAAATGCAGCTCAACTGCCCTACACAAAGCAGCCCAAGATGTGATCTGGTTTGTCTTTTGCATCAGCTGGAACCAAGCCACAACGTCACCTTCCATGTTCACAGCTGCTATTACCACCTTTTCAGCCTCAGAAGTGTTGCAATAAGCAAAATAGTGTTCAGCTCTAAAGATCCAATTTAAAGGATCTGTGCCGTTAAACCTGGGAAAATCAATCTTAGCAAGCCTCGTGTGACCCTGAGTGTTCGTGCCGAAGTTCAAGGACCCGCCGGCGGCCTCCAGTCTCCAAGTTGCCAACTCATCGGAGCGACTGGTCATTGCCTTAGCAATCTCCTCTACACTGCTTTCGATCTTTTCCATTCTCATAGATGATGTAAAATCCCGCTGTTCACCCAGCACGTGCAGCTTGTTAATCTCCATCTGAAGTTCTTTTCGCAACTCACTGTCCGCCATTATAGGGTCCTCTCAATGAAAGCACCAATTTGTCACGAACACCTGCAATGACTTCAACAAAATGCGTGTACTCCAGGGAAAAAACTCGAAAATAAGGGAAAAGACAG
>JAOSBM010000009.1:18618695-18628743 GCA_027568955.1 Erythroxylum tenue | reverse complement strand
AGTGTCAGTTTTGGTGGTTTTCGGATCTGCAGTTTAATTTAGGTGGTTGAAACAGTTTAACTAAATATTGAACGGCACAATAGTAAATGTAGACTAGCAATGATTCAGTGCACGAGCATCCACGTAGACCTCATGGTGAAATCGTCCTAATCGTATGATGAAGGATAGGATGGCGTGGGAATAACTTTTCCTTGCAAAAAATTACCCAAAAAAAAAAAAAGATTCCAACGTCTTTGGACCGAATTATGCAAAACAGGTACGAAGTTAGTGTAAGGAGGAACGACAACAACGAAAGTACAAATTAATTTCGTGTATAGAAAAAAAAAAGTTGCTTGATTTGATTGCTTTGATTATTTGATATAAATATTATTAGCGGATATTTATTACGATTTGTTGATAAAATAAAACATTTGAAGCATTATTTATACTTAAAACAAATTAATAAGGAGAAGAGATTCTGAGGAGCAAAGTAGACGAAGCTATGAGAAGAAATTTGAGCAGAAGAGACGCAGGGCGATGAAGCGACGCTTCCCTCCTAATTCCCGCCTCAGAACTTCCCAGGTAATTCGATACCTTTCTAATATATTCTTCGAAAAAATCTTCTTTTCTTGATTTAACTATGCAATCGAACCCAACCCATTTATCTTTCTTGTGGAATCTGATGGTTCCAAAGCTTCCCCTGGGTTATATGCCTAATGTCAGTGATCGGCTCCGCTATGTGGCATAAGCTCAATCTATTTTGGGGCCAAAGTTCAGGGTTCTACTTGGATTCTTAACAACTCTTCTTCTTTCTTTATTTCTTGATCATCTTGTCTAATTAGCTGCTTAAAGCTTTGTTCTTTTCACTCTTACTATTCTGCAACTTTTAATGCTTGTTGTTTCTGGAAAAGCTAGCTTCTTTTCCTCTCTTTTTCTTCTTTCGATTCTAAACTCAAATGGGTATTGCAGATTAAAGCTTAATGAAAAGGAAATTATTACAATGTCATCCTTTTCCTTACCCATGGAAATGCTCACGCCGGGAGCCATTTCAAGCTGGTTAAGTTCAGGAGTTTCTTGTTTGCATTTTCATGTTTCTCCACGTTTCGATGCCAACCTTGTAGTTCATTTCCTGTCATTTAATGTCTCCTAGTTAACTCCTTTATGACATAGTCTTTCAAAGAAGGATACGAACGTGAATGGACTCCACTTATCACATTAAAGATAAATGCAGTTATGTTGTCTGGTTTCAGCTCCCTATGCACTAATCGCTGTAACTTTGACATTTTAATTTTTAGCTCAGCATTAACTTAGCATCAGATCCAATGTCTTCAAGGAAGAATCATTTTGTAAACCAGGTTAACTACAGAGCTGCTGGCGGAGAAGGATTTGTGTTGTGTAGAAAAGGTAAATTATGTAGTTATGGTTATTTCCTCATGTCTAGTGTTTGCCTTCTTAGTACCATTACCTTCACTTGCTCTATATTATCTATTGTCAGGTTGCTTTTAGGTGTTTCCACTGCATATAAATCTTTACTGATGCTATCATTTCCATCAACATGATATCTGAGGCCTATGAAGTCGTTGCAGTCTTGTTGGTTGCCAAATAATAGAAAAGATGGCTCCTCTTCGGTCAGCAGGATATGTTGACCCTGGATGGGATCATGGCACTGCTCAAGATGACAGGAAAAAGAAGGTCAAATGCAATTACTGTGGCAAAATTGTAAGTGGCGGGATATTTAGGTTGAAGCAACATTTGGCTAGAGTGTCTGGTGAAGTTACACATTGTGATAAGGTTCCAGAAGAGGTATGTTTCAATATGAAAAAGAACCTGGAAGGATGCCGTTCTAGTCGAAAACGAAGGCAATCCGAATATGAAGAAGCATCTTTAGCTTTCCACTCAAACAATTATAATGACATGGAAGATGTTCCTGATAGTTATAAACAGAAGGGCAAGAAAGTAATTACTGATAAGAACTTGGTTATGAGATTTGCTCCTCTTCGATCATTAGGATATCTGGACCCTGGCTGGGAACATTGTGTTGCTCAAGATCAAAAGAAGAAAAAAGTGAAATGCAATTATTGTGAAAAGATAATTAGTGGGGGTATCAACCGGTTTAAGCAACATCTGGCTAGGATCCCTGGAGAAGTTGCTTACTGTGATAAGGCTCCTGAGGAAGTGTATCTTAAAATCAAGGAGAATATGAAATGGCACCGAACAGGTCGTCGAAACCGGAAGCCTGACACCAAGGAGATATCTGCTTTCTACACTCTTTCAGATAATGAGTATGAAGAAGAAGAGCATGAGGGAGGGCTGCTGCAATGTTCAAGCAGGGATCTGCTCATGATTGAGGATAAAATTTCAGATAATGACGTCAGAAATAACAGGTGCAGATCTCCTGGTAGTAGTGGTAATGGTAGTGAACCACTTTTGAAGAAATCAAGATTAGATTCTGTCTTCTTGAAATCACTTAAAAACCAGACATCATCACATTATAAGCATGTGAAAACAAAGATGGTTGCGGAGAAAAAGTGTAGGAAGGAAGTTGTAACTGCTATTTGTAAATTCTTTTATTATGCAGGCATCCCTTCAGGTGCAGCCGATTCCCCTTATTTCCACAAAATGCTGGAGTTAGTTGGACAGTATGGACAAGGCCTGCAAGGTTCGTCTACCCATTTAATATCTGGTCGGTTTCTTCAGGATGAGATCAACACGACCAAAGAGTTTTTAGCTGAATTGAGGACGTCTTGGTCAATTTCTGGGTGTTCTATTATGGCTGATATTTGGAGTGATATTGAAGGTAGGACATTGGTGAACTTCCTGGTCTCTTGTCCTCGGGGTGTATATTTTTTTTCTTCAGTTGATGCTACTGATATCATCGAAGATGCTGGAAATCTTTTCGAGATGTTGGACAAAATGGTTGAAGAAATAGGCGAGCAAAATGTGGTTCAAGTATGAAACTCATTCTTTTTCCTGTTGCTTCATTTCTGCTGTGTAATGACTTGGATTTACTTTTATTGATTTGCTAAAAATGTTATCTTCTTACTTCTACTAAAAGGTAATCACCAAAAACACAGCCAGCTGGAAGACTGCTGGGAAGATGCTTGAAGAAAAAAGGCGCCATTTATTTTGGACACCATGTGCTGTGCACTGTATAGATCAAATGCTTGAGGAGTTTTTGAACATAAAATGGATAGGAGAATGCATCGTCAAAGCTAAAAAAGTTACAAGGTTTATATATAACAATACATGGTTGCTGAATTTTATGAAAAAAGAGTTTACAAGAGGACAAGAACTTCTAAGGCCTGCTGTTTCCAAATTTGGCACTACTTACTTCACTTTACAGAGTTTGTTGCATCATGGCATTGACCTAAAGAGAATGTTTCTGTCAAATAAATGGGTTTCTTCCCCATTTGCAAAGTCTGACGAGGCCAAGGAAGTCGAAAAACTTCTCTCCAATGCGTCATTTTGGAAGAAATTGCAGTGTGTTAGAAAATCACTGGAGCCAATCGCACATGTTCTTCAAAAGATAGATAGCAGTGAAAACCAGTCAATGCCATTTATGTATAATGACATGTGCAGAGCTAAGATTAAAATTAAAACCATTCATGGGGATGATACACAAAAGTATGGACCTCTGTGGAATGTGATAGACAATAACTGGAACTCATTGTTCCACCATCCGCTGTATGTAGCAGCTTACTTTCTCAACCCATCATATCGTTACCGTCCTGATTTTGTTTTGGTATGAAAAATTGATCTACCGTTCTAGTTGTTAAATACCTTCAGTTTTTTTGGTTTAATTATATTTAGTTTCATTGTTCTAGCATCCCGAGGTTATTCGTGGATTGAATGAATGCATAGTCCGATTGGAAGCTGATAATGCAAAGAGAATTTCAGCATCCACGCAGGTAATATATTCTTACACTTTTCTTGTGTCGTGTTCCATTTATAATAAGGCTAGAACTAGTTCTATTTGCTTGATGATTCAAGCTTAGCCTGTCTATTCAGCTACTGAATTTGCATAAAAACCAGCCAAAAGAGTTTTGTTAATTTTAAGTGGTTACCACATTACTGGATATCTAGTTTAATAATCTTGTCGTGTGATCAGATTCCTGAATTTGTATCTGCTAAAGCTGATTTTGGAACTGATTTGGCAATAAGTACCAGAATGGAGCTTGATCCAGGTAATCAACTGAGTATCTAGTGTACACAGGATTTAAATGTAATTATTTAGTGATATGAAAATTGAGAAAAGATGCGTACATGTGCTACCATTACTCTTATTAGCTGCATGGTGGCAACAACATGGAATAAGTTGCTTAGAGCTTCAAAGAATTGCTATACGCATACTGAGCCAGACATGTTCATCTCTTGGTTGCGAACATACCTGGAGCACCTATGACCAAGTCCATAGCAGAAGGCATAATTGTCTGTCTCGGAAAAGATGGAATGAGCTTGCATATGTTCACTACAATTTGCGATTACGTGAGAGCCAGATAGGAGGAAAGCCTTGTGATTTGATATCATCTGAAAGTTTCATGTACGAGAGCATACTGGATGATTGGCTTGTGGAGAAACAGAAACAGTCCTTGCAAGAAGATGAGGTACTGGATTTTAATCAAGTTTTTATATCTTGTGCAAAAGGGTTCTGCATAAAGTTGCTGGGAACTTATTAAACTACTGAGTTGTAAATGTTTGTTTCAGGATATGCTTGACAGCAAAATGGAACAACTATATGCAGATGAAATGGATGAGAATGAACATGAAGTAAACAGACCTGCAGAAATGGTATCATTGGCTGATGTGGGTGAACCTTTTGAGGGCAGTTCTGCAGCTGGAGGAGTTACCACTGATGATGATGGTTTTGACTTTCTTGATGACGATTTGACAGAATAAGTTGTCTCATAAACCCTAGTGAGAAATGAGATGTGAATGAACTGATGTTAAAAAGTAATTAGTATCAATGAGCGATTCCATATGATAATTTATTGTGCAATACAGTTGTAAAGTAGTCTTATAAATCATAACAAAATCGCAATTCCGGCTTTTCTTCAATTAAGTTAACTACTGTTGCTTCATGGATTTCCATAATCACTTTCTCGTTTATCTTCTCATTTTTTCCCATCTGCTTGGTTCAGAATGTTGATATCTCATGGTCTTTTCGTAATTGTTAGTGCATATTGCATCTACAGTCTGTCGTATGTTCTTATATTTAGCCTCTCATTACTTATGTTGACATGCTCATAACTGTCTCTTAGAAGCAGAAAGGTATGTAAGATACCTCCGTTAAGTATTCGATTAGATTTTTGGAGATGATTACAGAAACATGGGGCTACCAGTCGCTTTGTATGCAACCCTGAGAGTGAGCTTAGACGGATGACATGCAATTAGAAATGTGATAATTTGGATGAGTTTTCAATTAGTTCGTTGCTATAAGGTTTCAACCTACAAACATTTTGTTGCAACTTTACGAGTTGATTCATTGTACTCGTGAAGCAGCGGTTCATAGCACGTTTTATATCAATTTGAATATTATATTACCTCATTCACTGAGTTACTGTGTCTGCCTGAATCCAGGCTTCAATTCAGTAAATGTTACATACTTTCGAAGATCTCTCAATGCCTCAAAATAGCTGGCAAGGAAACATTTCCAAATTTTGGCTCAAACTGTAAAACTCATTGAGGAAATTCCCATTTGCTTGAGTGGATTCCGAGACCAAATAAGTAAATTTTGCAAAGTACTTGGCTGATATAGAAGTAAAAGATGATAAATAAGATCAGGACGCTTACTCCTTAGTCCTTCCTAGGCTATGGCTGCCTAAGTCTAAACATATCTATTACGGAGGCATGGAAGTATTGTAACTGCAGATTTAACAATGGCAGTAGGTGAGATTGCCAAGTAATTATGACATCAAGAAGATGGAGAGTAAATTATACTTGGCTACAAAAGACATTTTGAGAGCGTCATCATCTTAAAAGGGAAATTTATCTGCCCATTCAACATTTAGTAAAGTGCGCAGTGAACTTCACGCCGAAAAGAGAAACAGTAAATTGTTGTCTATGGATAGAAAAAACAGTAGAGGAAGACAAGGAGCCAAGACCTGAACAAATGGAAAAGGAAGCATACATCTCATGTTCCTAGTACAAGTTTTTGAACATAGAAAATCTTAGAACAAATGGAAAAAGAAGCATAAATCTCATGTTCCTAGAACAAGTTTTTGAACATAGAAAATCTTACTGCAGTTATCAGTACAATTTATCTAGGGGTGGAAGATCATGTTTTTAGTAACATGTTCCTCCTAAGATTGATATATATGACCAAGACCTCAAACATACCTGGAAAGCTTCAATATCGTCCATAGTCACTTCAATATTTAACTTTTCCCCTCGATCTTCAAGCAAACCACCATGCCTAATTCTTGGAAACACCGACCAAAGGAACCAACAAGCCTCATTTTAAACAGTTGGCATGATGTTTCAAATGAAGCATCTAATTTCATAAACTCCAAATTATGCTGCCTGCAAAGCCGATTCATAGACATGCTCAACCCAGACAGTAATTGATTCCCAGTGTCCTACACACCTTCTTTTGAAGAAATTTTTTTTTTTTACTTTATCCAACACTTACCCATGGTAACTCTTACGGCAAAAGATTTGGCTTAGTTTCTATCACGCATCATCCAGTTAGAGTCATCACGGTTACCAGATGGTTTTGTTGGTCAAAGACCTTGATAATCTAATGGTGCTTAAAGCATTGGCTTGCTTAGCAACAACAAATCCGTAACACCAGAGAAATTGTTAATTGTTGATGCATGTCTTACCATAAGGCATCCTCTACCACAGACGCAACTCCCATCAAATCCACCCAGAAAAGAAAAACGCATACCTAATTACTAAAGTCACAAGTATTTATTGTAGTCCATTATATTTTCAACTTTTAAGATGACTAGTGTAGTTCTCGTAGCTGGTCAAATTCCTCAAATATTTTCCAATCCCATGTCCCACCAACATACTCGCAATTAATGACCCTAGGCAGGCCAATTTTTCTATACCAGCATAGTCTGTGATCAAATAGCAGAACCAGCACCTGCTTCTGTATTACTTTCTTGTACGGTAATAGCAATAGGCTGCCATCCTGAATGATGATGAATAATCCATTTCTTTAAAGAAATTATCATATTTAAAATCTGAAGTACATCACCCAAAGCAAGGTATTCCAGGCAAGCCTTTTTCAAAACCAGTGCTGCTTCATATCTGTACAACAGTGACAAACCACACAAATGGTTCTCTAATCACATTTTACAATATGATGATTCAAAGTTGCAAGCAATATAAACAAAAATATTTACCTGCAATTGGAGGTCATCATGGCAGATCGTCCAGCTGATGAAGTTAGAAACTTGCGTATTTCGTCCCAAGTTGTTCTTGGGTACTGGTTAGGATTACCACCAATAGGATTCACACACTTCCATAGCCTTTCATTTTTACTGACAAACAATTGTAGTGCACCCAAATTTTGCTTCACTACCATATTCTTGTCAATTGCACAGTCCAAAGCCTTCCGTACATCAATACTGTGATGTTTTTGATCTCCAAATCGAATACAATCAGTAATGTTTGCTTCAGTTGGCATAATTTTTTCAACTTTCAAGGTGTTCAGGGCAAGTAGAATAATTCCAATAAGGCCTTGCTCATAGACTGAAGGCGACTGGTGTCCTTGAGCTCCCCAAATACCATTACTACTAGTAGTACTAGTTACCATTTGGGAGGATAAAGGGTTTGGAAGTCCAGGAGCAATGGGACGCCAATTGTTTGTTGGGCTACTGTTTATGGTATGTTCTTTATGTGGACCAAAGGTCGCAGGATTTGGATACTCAGAGGAACCTGCTTTGAAATCTTTTACAGTTTGTCCCTGGTTATTAGGAACATCTTTCATATAACCGGAATATTCAGACATACTTAGCTTAGAAATATCAGGCACATTTGTCAAAGGGGCCGAGGAAAATCCAAGTTCATTAGGTCTAGGACGATAACCATAATTTTGATGAGAATTGGGAGGTGATGTAAAATCAGCTGCAAAGGGCTGTTGTTGTATGGAGAGGATATTAGGCCTCAATGGCTGCATAAATCCATTCTGAGAAGAACCAGAAATATCTTGTGGAAACCTAGCTGTAGGGTCAACACCTCCAAAAAACTCATGAGGGGCTTTCTTAAACTGCTTTCCTTGTGTATATTCATGTTGACTTGAGTTATCATAGCTCTTACTTTCTTGTATCCCAAACGAGCCACTCGAGGGTCTTGAAAGACTACGACCATATTTCCCTTTGTTTCTCATATCACCAACCTTTCCAGCAGGAGATGAATTCAGATTGCCTACGGCAAAGCCTTCAGAACTGAAAACCGGTGGATGAACAAATTGACTAGATTCAGAATTCCTACTTTGTGAAGTAACAGAAGCAAGTTGCAACGATTCAGTACTTGTAAGCGGAGCTCCCCCGGCAGATAAGCTAGTCCAAAGCCACACACTCCTTGCAGCAGCAATGAGCGGTGCAGAAGCTTTAAGTGGCTGTGCCAAAAGTATATTATACCTCCGCATACGTAGTTGATGTAAAGCATTAGAAAAATCTCGGTCACCGGAAATAAGCAAATAGTTCGCCGGTGCAGGGTTGTCCACTGCCCAGAATAGCATATCTACTAGAATTTTCTTGTCACTCGCATCTTTAACACCTGCTCACCAATCATAACTTACAAAGTCATCAATCAGGACTCTTTTTCTTATCCAAATATCAACCTATACCTTAACCAACTAGAATATAAACACAATAAAACCTCCAAAAGATCAACAAATACAGTTTATTCCAGAAATAATCAGATCAAGAAATAGAGAACCAGATCACATTCCAGAAAAGAAATACAGTTGATGCAATAACCCCAAACCCTAGAAATGATCAAAACTCATAACGAAAATCAGCAATACACTATAACCAAAAGAAACAAAAAAAGTACCGGCTGGGACGTGATTGAGTGCGATGCCGGTGCTAGAGAGCGCTCGCTGGACCGGCTCCGGAATACGGTTAGTGTCGCCGTAGGCGGAGATGGAGACGGGGCCACAATAGTTCATTTTGGCCAAAGCGGAGCTTATATTCTGGGCGATTGTGTGGGGATCGCACACTTTAGGCACTTGGCAGTTCTCTATATCCCACCAAACCGAAGTCTTCGCCGAAACGTACTGCTGCTCCGCCACCGCAGTGGTTGCGGTGGTCCCTCCGTTCACATCTCCGACCATGGTTACACTTTTGACAGTTAACGAGTCCCAACTAGCATCTATGGGCGAATAACGTCAATAAGCATCTATGGGCGAATAACGTGTCGATGAAACCTTTGGTTTGTCAGACTTCTTTACTTTCGTCCTTCTCAGTCGGTGCAAGTCTTCAAGTGACTCGTCTACTGGAGCTAGTTGGGATTAATTTTTACAGTTTTGCCCCCAGCGTACCGAAAGATCCGAAGTGATTTGATGATAAGAAAATTAGGCATTATTAAGGAAATAAGGATGGTCCACAATTTAGGTGATCAAAATTGGAAATTCGTATTCATAATTATTACTCCCCACTCGATTCTTCTTGACTGCCGGCGGTCCAAGTCCTTCACTTAATTGTCCAACTTGAAAAACGAAACCATTTTATATTTTATATTTCAAAAACAAAACTATTAGCTGAGCCTGAGAGGTTTGGACATAAAAAAAGGTAGTAAGTATATTTGGAGCAGCATATTTATATATATATTTTTGGATACAGCATATTTATATTTTTGGTGATAAAGGAATGCGTTTAAAGTTTGCAGATTCGACCCTTAGCTTCTAATTCAAGCAGTTACTTCAGATGGAAGGAATCTGAATCAAAAACAGCATCACTCTTATAAACAATTGATTGCCTTGTGAACTGTTACATTTTGCTGTAAGGTTGGCATTTTGCTGTAAGGTTGTGTGCATCTTTCTCTTTTTATTTGTGGGTGGTTCGCAATTAAGAACTTTAATTCACACTCCATCGTGTTGAAGAGAGACGTCCAAAAT
>JAOSBM010000009.1:18514308-18529714 GCA_027568955.1 Erythroxylum tenue | reverse complement strand
CCGAATCGGAGGTTTCCTATTTTCACTGTTTAAGATGGAATGGAACGTAACATGAAACCCTCCGCTTCCATCCCATTCCATTCCATTCCATTATGAAACCTTCAAACAAACAATGAAAGCATGTTACGTTTCATTCCATCCCATTATTAACCCTCAAACCAAACATAGCTTAGAGGATATCGTAAGGAGTATGATTATTCATAATATCTTATTAGATTCGATCTAGGGAGAGGCATTATAGACCCTAATTTACATTCTCAGTTAAATTTCCAACTAAGGCAATAACTAAAGCCCGTTACGAATTATAGATAGGTAAGAAGCCTAGCGTAAAGCAATTTTTATATTTGAGATTGTCTAGTTAAGGAATGACCTTATAAGCCAAATAAAAGGAAATTAGACTCAATAAAAGTTAGTATTATTTCATTGGATACTCTAAATCCTATAAGTAAATTTATTTTTGAGATGGAAAATGTCAAATTCCTTAAGGATTCTTAAAGGGGGAGATAAGGTTAGACACTTTGTGTTTGAAGAGGTATTCATTTCTCTTCCTACAATTTTTATTGACCATAATTAGAATATCATTTTTAACATTGTTTAAGAAGCAAATTCAAAGTAAAAAGAGAATATTGAAAATTTCCTTGATCAAGATCAATTGAACATCCTTAAAGGAAAAACAACCTCAAGAACAAATGCCATTAAGAAGATCCACTAGAGAGAGGAGAAGTACAATGCTAGGTGATTAATTGTTTGACTTTCGAGACATGATATATACATTGGCATAGTGGAAGATTATCCAATCAACTTCCATGAAGCCATTAAAAATTCTAATTCTTAAAGGTGGATTGATGACATTAATGAGGAAATGAAGTTCTAGAGAGATAATAATTTTCTGGGATATTGTCCCAATTCTTGAAGGTGTTTAACACTAAAAGGGATTCAAAGGGCAATGTGTATAGATACAAAGATTGTCTTGTCGGAAAGGGCTTTATTTAAAAGGAAGATATCGATTATAAAGAAATTTTCTCACTAATTTTTCCAAAAGATTCTTTCAGGATTATAATGGTTCTTGTGGCATTCTTTGATCTTGAGTTACATCAGATGGATGTTAAAATAATATTCCTCAATTGTGACATTGATAAAACAATTTACATGAGCAACTTGAAAATTTTATTTCTAGATATTCAAAGGAGATGGTGTATAGATTAAAGAAATCAATCTATGGATGTAAACAAGCTTCTCATTAATGGTATTACAAATTGTAATAAGTTTTTATCTCTTTTGGTTTTGAGAAGAATTTGTTTCATGATTGTATAACCACAAGTTTTATAGAAGCAAGTATATTTTTCTAATTTTATATGTTAATGACAAATTGCTTGCCAACAAAGATTTACGCTTATTGTATGAAACCAAGAAGTTTTTATCAAAGAAATTAGAGATGAAAGATTTTGGTGATCCCTCTTTTATGTTAGGGAGTCAAATACATCAGGATCATTCTTAAGGATCATCATTAATAGGATTGAAGAAGGCTTCTACAGAGCCATCACCCAGCCTCTTTCTATAAAAATTTGAAGTATTATTCTCCTGTTTACTCCCTCTAACCCCATCCCTATGACTACATCCATCCCTAACATATGAAGAATTGCTTTACTCTCTCAATTTTACATGATGCCCAAAACTTACAATACTTGAAATTGAAACTTGACAATGCAATACTATCAAAGGAGGTGACGAGCCTTAGACTTGCATAAATGTTAATACTAACAAGAAAGCTTACTCAAATAACCTTCATATGATATAGTGTACTGATAACACAAAAGCCCAATTACAAAAACAACTTTTTGATTCATAACCATTATGATATCACCATGATAACTACAGGGATCTATGCATAACTTGTCTCCTCTTCTCTTTCTCTTTGTTAACTATGTTACTATTTTCACAATAAATCTTTGTTTATATACAACAGTGTCACTTGGCATTAATATTACATCCATTTGATCAACCTATTAAACATAAATTCAAGATTTAGAAGTATAAAATGAATCACCTCCCTCAAAGTATGAATAGGAAGGGTAGAAAAGCTTAGACTTAGAACTGGGGTTTGAAATTCCAGTTTGATATCTTTGGGATGAAGTTAGGTTCATAAGGATCGAAGGACTAGTTCCAGCCAAAATAAAGTCATTTTATTAAATCTTTAACAAAATGATATTATTTATTCAATAGTTGAGGAATCAAGTTTGAACTAGTTGACCAAAGATGCCTAGGGCAGACTTAGTTTATTGTCAACTCTAATTTAAATTGACCTAGCTTGATTTAACCTAAGGTCAATATGTTATATTCAATTTGCTCAAACTTAAACCAAGCCAAGTTAATAAAATATTTAGAATTAAAATTAAGATGTATTTTAGGTACAATAGTAACTGATTCAAATTCTTTATATATATATATATATATATATATATTATAAAATCTTAATTATTTTATTTTCTCATTTTTAACTTTCTATGGTTCTTATTTAGAACATAAAAACCTCAAAAATATACTTTGTAATAAACAAATTGAGACCTATTCAAGCTGATATTAAATTTAAATAGTAATACCTCAATCTAATAAATAAATTTAAATTTTTAGAATATGTTTTTTCGAACTTTGCATTCAAGCTTGTAAAAAGTTTTCGAGGTTAGGCTCAAACCTTAAGAGTCTAACTTTGTCCCAGATCATTGTCCTTGTGGGTATGAACCAACAAAGGAAATGCATTTTTTATATATATCATAGATATGGGCTTAGGCTTAACAAAAATTTCCCGGCTCAATACCTACCTGTCCTATGCTACCTTAGACCTGGGCCTAGGCCTGGGCTTGTCTGCCTTAGGACTCGACCTGTCTAGGCCCTAGGCTGGTCCAGATTGACTTTTTTTAAAAAAATAAAAAACGACGTTATTTTGTCCATACCCAATCGAGCCTCTAGTCGGGTCGGACCTGGGCAAGCTAGGTCTAAACCCAAGCTAAGGTTCAATTAACCCGGGCTTAGCCTGTTAACTTCGAGCAAGGCCAGGTTGGGTGGGCAGGGATCGAGGCCAATTGTCAAGTCTAAGACCGAAGTCAACAATTTCGACCTTAGTTGACAAGGCTTTAGGATAGGCTTTGGATTTTTTTTTAAAATTTTGAGCTTCTGATCAAGCTTGGGCTCTAGCTAACTTACCAAAAACTCCAAAATTTTAAGTTAAATGACATCATTTTAAGTAAATGACGTCAATTTGAAAATTTTAAAATTAAAAATATATTCAGGCGAGATTGGCCCAAACTCGATCAAACTTTGGGACACCTAAGCTTTTTCAGGTTTGGGCTTGATCGAACTTCTTACTGAGCCCGAATGCAAATACAAATTTTCGGGCCCAAGTCTGAGCCCAGCCTAGCCCACTGCAAAAGCTTATATAGGCTCGAGGAAATGAGTTTGAGTACATGAGTTTAAGTTGGTCTACGAGTCAATGAGAGATAATTCTCTTAAAATATGATCGGTCTTGCTAAACCAACTTTGTTACAGTAAGATTAAGTTTCATCAATTAATAAACAAAATTATGCAATAGTAAAGAAAAAGTACTTATGTTGAATAATTGATAATTTTTCTTGAAGTGTTGGTAATTTCGCATGAATGACTTTTTTCTTTAACTATTTTTTTAAGGTAGCTGAATTCTTGTTCCTAAATCACCATCTCAAGTTATATAGCTAAAACGATATAACCTGGCATTATTTAACGGTCCCAGAGTAGAAGGATAATAATCTATTACACAGTACACCAAAGCTACAATGGAAATGAATTGTTGAAGGACTAACTAAATTATTGAAAACAAAACAAATTTCTAGCTTGGTTTCAGTCTCACGGGTGAAAGTACTCGTATTATCTTAGAATTATTTCCACATGTTTCCAAATTGTTCATATGCTCCATTAAAGGGAAAAAGGTCAAGACGTGTAATTTCTCTCTCTCTTTTTTAAAAATTAATTTTATTACTTTTAATAATTAAAATATTTTATAATATTAAAAATATTTAATACTTATCATATTATTCTAATATAAACTGCTATACTAATTAATGAATATATGGTAAAGTTGATATGGTTATTATTATCATATTTTAATAGCTATTTTAAAAATGATTTGAAAGAAATACAAAAAAAAAGTGGGTAAGATACGATTAGATCATATTAATTAGACTTATTTCTTTTGTTTTGGATTGATTTTGGTAAAATTGACATTTATTTTGTTTTAGGATAAGAAAAATAAAGGTAGGACCAAATTTTTGGCTTAAAATATCAAATTGAAGAACCACTTGTCAAAGTCGCACATTTTGGGAAGATGGAGCTAAAGAAGAAAGATTATTGGAAATGATAAGATGAGATCATGCCTAAGAGTTAGACTTACTCTAGGAAGTTTATTCAAATTAGGAGACCTAATTTTTAGGGCTGTTATATACGGATCTTGATTTATTCAATCATTATCTCTGAAATATTTTTAGACTATAATTTTGTAGAGGGACGAACACATTATT
Source organism: Erythroxylum tenue (assembly GCA_027568955.1). Lineage (NCBI taxonomy): Eukaryota > Viridiplantae > Streptophyta > Magnoliopsida > Malpighiales > Erythroxylaceae > Erythroxylum > Erythroxylum tenue. The sequence continues at coordinate 18,525,167 of JAOSBM010000009.1, read as the reverse complement.
ATCCTTTTTTTTCTTTCTTCTAATATGGTGGGAAAAAATAGCTATGAGTGGCTAAATCTTAATTTTTTAATTCAAAAGGGAATTAAAACTCCATTTCTAACTATGGGAAGTTTGTTCTAAACATGGATTTTAATTTAATTCAAGTGCTTCTTATTTCTTGTTCTTATATTTTATGAGTAATTAATATTAAATGATCTAAAAAATTAATTTATTGTTGATTATTCTAATAGTTATCCATGAGTTCAGTGATTTGCAACTATCACGAATGATTTGTACAAGTAGCAAGTAGGTTATTTATGTATTTGCATATCTTACTTATGAGAAATAAGAAAGCTAAATTGCATAGTTGTAGCTAACTCAACTATTTAATTTAGGGCTAAGTCTTTTTCATTAAGCTTACTGCTAACATTTAATTGATATAAAACCCTATAATATCCAATCAACTAATGGTAAGTTTTGATTTAAATACTAGGTTTTAATAAATTAATTTAGAGACATTGAGACTTATTATTGATATCTTAATAGGTTTTAGACTAAATGTTTTCTTGTAAAAAATTTTCTTTTTACACTAATGTTTAGAGTTACATTTAGATTGAATTAGAGTTAGGTCAAATTGAATCTATCACTTTTATACTCAGTTGATTCCTTTTGATTTCTTGTCAATTTTAATTTATTAGTTAATTAATCATTCTCCATTCTATTTTATCAATTGAAATTAAGAAATTTATATTTAGTTCTACTAGGATTCGACTTGATTTTGCAACTACTACAACAATTTAGTGAATCATGAACTAATTTTGAGGGTTCGATAACTTGTTCAAAATTTTTGTTCCATTTTCAAAAACTATTTTATTTTCTTAATTTCTTTGCTTTATTTTTTTAATTTAAAACTAATTTTTTTATCTTGGATAAATTGTTCTTCTCAAACAAGCAAGTTACAATTTAATCTAAAGATTAAGAAGATAACACATTGTTTAAGGAAAAAGACTAAGCAAGGGAAAAGCCATTCGTCACCAAATGTGGAAGTAAAGATAGGTTTAATAATTGGTGGAGACTTTATTTTTTAAGAAGTTGAAGAGAAGATGACCAATCCTAATGATAAAATGTTGAGAACTTAACTACACTAGATTTGAATCAAAAATCCTTATGCATAAGATTTCTAGATGTTAAGGTAGATTTTGAATTAAAATCCAGTTTAATTCACTTACTCCCTATTTTTCGTGGTCATGTAGGTGAAGATCCGCGTAAACACTTAAAATAATTCCATGTTGTTTGTTGTAAAATGAAGTCACAAGGAGTGACAAAAGGGCAAATTAATTTTAGAGCCTTTCGATTATCGTTGAGGAATAGCTTAAAGGATTGACTTTATTATCTTCCCACTGGCTCATTGACATCATTGAATGGAATGAAAAGGTTATTCTTGGAAATAAAATTCTTTCTTGCTTCACAAGATACCATTATCAAAAAGGAAATATGTGAGGTAAGACAATTAACTGGAAAAACATTGTACGAATATTGGAAGAGGTTTAAAGAATTATGTGATGGCTCTCCACACCTTTAAATTCTTAATACTTTTGATTTAATCCTTTGATGAAATGTTACTACTAATGGAAAGAATTATGGTAGATGTAGATAGTGTATGATATTTGGTAAATAAAACACTAGAAGCGACTAAGCAATTGATTTTAAATATGGCTAAAAATTCTTAACAATTTTGGATAAAAATGGATGGACTAGTTAAGCTAGTAAATAAGGTAAGTATTAACAATCTTGTGGATAAAGTTTCAAACTTAATTGCTTTGAATTGTCAAATGGCAATAGTTTAATTATAATCGGTATGAATGCGTAGAATATGCTTCCTCTCTGGGCATCCTATATATATGTGTCATATATTGCAACAAGATTTCATTCACGAAGCTAATGCAATAGGGGAATTTCCTAGTCAACCTTAATGGAAATATGACACATATTCAAATTATTATAATCTAGGATGGAGGGATTACTCGAGTTTGAGCTATGGAAATCATAGAGTGTAGCAAAGATACCAACCACAAAATTTCAATAAACATCCTCTAACACCTATTTACACTTAATCTCAACCCTTAAATTTATGTACATCTTTGGATAAAATTGTTAAGGCCCTTATTAATAATACTCAATAATTTCATCAGGAAACAAAGGGATGCCTTTAGGATTTGGAAAATTAGATCACTCAATTAGCCACCTATGTTAGTAAATTGGAAGCACAAGTGGTAGGAAAATTTCCTTCATAAATGATATTTAATCCTAGGGAACATTGAGAAGTGAGAAGGAAATTTAATCCAAATCTTCTTTACCAATGGAGGAAGATAGACATGAACAAGGAGAGAAGAAAGATGAACTTCTAGCTTAAGATGCAAAAAAAAAAGTAAATTTTGATTTTTCTTTGCCTATATCATCTAATTCACGTGTACCTCCTTTCCCTTACAGGTTGGCTCATCAAAAGAAAAGGAATATAAAAGAGAGATCTCAGGGACCTTCCTAAATGTGGAAATTAATATACTATTACTAAAAGCCATCAAGCAAATTCTAAAATATACAATTATTTGAAAGAAATATGCATAAATAAAAAGAAGTTCAAGGATATGGAGAGAATAATTTTAAGTAACAATATGTAAACTATGATAACTAGTAAATTACCAAAAAGATGTAAAGATCTAAGTATATTTTCACTTTCTTGTGTCATTGGTGATAAGGAAACTCAGCGTGCCATTCTAAACTTAGGTGAATCTATTAATAACATGCTATACTCAATTTACCAAACTTTAAATTTGAACTCTTTGCAAGAATTCAAGTGATTTTTTAAATATATGGAGATAGTATATAACATTTATCTTAAAAATATTAAAAATATATGGAGATAGTATATAACATTTATCTTAAATTTTGTTGGAAAGGTTGTTCATAAAGATGGCTAAAATAAAAATTGATATGCATGAGGGTAGTCTTTTCGTTGAATTTTATGGAGAGATAGTGAAACTAATATTTTTTAAACAGTGAAGTATCCTAACAATTGTCACTCTGTTTGTCAAATGGATATTATTAATTCAATTATGTATGATATTTTTTTAGGAAGAAAGTGTTAGTAATGAGTTAGATTTTAATGTTAAATTAGAAGTGAATGAGCAAGATGATGAAACTTTTGAAGCTGTAGAATTAGTATCATTGATGATAAAAGAGTCAAAAACTTTAAATATTGAAATTATATAACTCACAATAAAATTTTTGTAAGCTCCAAAGATTGAATTGAAAGCCTTGTCTAATCACCTAAAGTATATCTATTTGGGTAAGGGAGAGTCATTATCTGTGATCATCTCAAATAGGTTAACTAAAGAGTAAGAAGAAAGCCTAGTAGCACTTCTATAGGGGTACAAAACTATAATCAGTTGGACCTTAACTGATATAGAAATCATGAGTCTAGTGATTTGTATGCATAAGATTCTCTTAGAAGAAAATGTTAAGCCACTAAGGAAACCAAAAAGGAGACTTATTCCAACAATGAACGAGGTAGTAATGAAAAGGATTTTAAAGCTGTTGGATGCAAGTATAGTCTATGTTATTCTAGGTAGTGAGTAGGTGAGCCTAGTTCATATTATGCCAAAGACAATAGAGGTGACAGTGGTAAGAAATCAAAGCGATGAGTTGGTGCTAATAAGGGTGAAATTTGGTGGCAAATGTGCATAGATTTTAGGAAGCTTAACTTAGCAACTAGAAAGGACCATTTTCCATTACCCTTTGTAGATCAAATGCTGGAAAGACTTGCTAGTAAATTATATTCTTGCTTTTTGGATGGTACTTCAAGTTACTATCATATAGCAATTACTTAAGAAGATTAAGAAAAGACTACATTTAAATGCCCTTCTAGAACATACACCTTTAGGAAAATGCCCTTGGGTCTTTATAATGCTCTAGGTACATTTCAAAAGTGTATGATGCGTATTTTCTTTGAGTGTATTAATAATTGCAATAAAGTATTAATAGATGATTTTAATCTTTATGGATATTCATTTGGTGATTTCTTAAATCATTTATTTAAGATCCTCAAAAGACGCATTAAAACAAATTGGTGCTAAACTATGAAAATTTTCATTTTATGGTTATTTAAGGCATCTTCTTAGAACATGCAATTTCATTTAAGGGTGTATAAGTTGATAAAATGAAGGTTGATTTAATTGTGAACTTACCTTATCCAATAAATGTTAGGGAAGTTCAATATTTTCTTAGATGACCAGTGTAACATCTCGTTACCCATGTTAAGGCTAGGATAGTGAATTTGAGAAATTAGAAAGTGCATTTCATGCTTATGCAAAATACGACATACACATACACGTGAATATTGAGTTTTGCACATTAAAATGACTATACATGCATTCATTGACATTTTTTTGTCTTGAAAATTAAATTGGAGTATATTAAAATTGATGTAGCAATTTTGGTGATATTTCAGATATTTTGGAAATTTGGGGTATTTTGGACTAGGAAAATTGTTGACATAAGAGACCAATGGATGTGTGGCATGTGGCTTACATGCATGCGACATGTAGAGAGGTGTTATTCATACATGTGGTTATATTTATGATAAAAAGAAATTACTGTACCTATTGTCGCTCTTCACCGTAATGTTCTTCACCGTAAACACCAACATCACCAAGCTCTCTCTTTTTGTTCATCCAACACTGAAATAGTTGATTACTTATGTTTGTGTGTTTGGCTTTTGATTCGTACACCTTGCAAGTAAGCACTTCAATCCGAATCTTGTTTTGTTTCTCTTCATTTTCATTATTCTCCATCCACCGAAAGGGTTATGGGTATCGTAAATGATTTTTTTTTATGATGTTTGAGTGTTTGGAAATGGATTCATGCATGAGTGGGGTAGGAAGAAGCAATAATTAGTGGGTTAGAAAGTCTACTGAAAGAGCGTTAAAAATGCAGAAAAAGAATGAATAAAAGTGCAGAAAATCTGATAAAGTTGCATGAATATATTTCGTTTTTGATGTTTGTGTTTAATCTGGAATTTTGGATTTTTTTTGTGTTGAGTTGAACTGAAATGGAAGTAGAAAAGATGATTTATGTACTAGTTGTAAAAGGTAGAAGTGAGAAATCTGGAAAAAAATGAAAGGAGGGAAGAAAAAATACAGTTCGTAAATTTGGAAAAATTGAGTGCACGATCCTGTCATTGGAAGGGGATCTGGAACAAGCATGATGGTGAATTCGGTGGTGCATCTCGCAAGTGCACGATCGCGACAATGAGGGAGCGCCTCGCAGTGCACGATAGTGCACAAGCACGATCGTGACCATGTGCGACAGTTGCGAACATCCTTTATTGATTTGGCTATAACTTCTTCTCTCGACCTCTAAATGACTTGATTTTTGAACCAAAAAACTCATAACACATTTTTCTTTCTCTCCAACAAAATTTAGGGCTGTCTGAATCCATTCGGATAATATTGATTGATGAATTTAGGATGAAAATGTTGAGGCATGCTGGAATTTGATAATTTGAATGTTTTTATTGAACATACTTTGGTATTTTGGCTATATTTTGATATGTAGATTTTTAAATGGAATTATTTTTAATTTATATTAAACTAGAGGCATATGTCTACAAATTTTATGAAGAAATAGAATTTAAATTCTATCTTTAAGAATTCCAGAATCTGGTTTGAAATTGAGTATAGAGAACTATTGTAGTTTAAGAACAGTCCAAAGTAAATTGAGCATAACTTTCGAGATACTAAATCAAATTGAATGATCTTAGTGTCATTAGAAACTTAAGACATGGCCAAAAAATTTTCTATAAGTAAGTGTTACCAAATTACTTCACTTTCCTTATGAGAATAATCATGTAAAGTGAACCCAAAAGTATGTTTTTAGATAAATCTGGATTGATCAATTGAGTATTGATATATGAATGAATATTGTGACAAGAATAATGATAAGGAAACTGGAATTGTCATGAACATGCATTGTACGTATTGTGTATATATATATGTGCATAAATGAGTACGTGAATCATTGTGCAAAATAGTGATATGTGTATGTATTGTATGATATAGAGGAGCACATTAAGCGCCACCATCCAGACATTGCTGGGACTTCAAGGCAATAGCTATCTGGAGCGTACTGTGAGTAATATAGATGATTTCAATTAATATTTGTCTATTAGATATTATGTTCTGAATGTGGATTGTTTGTACTGATTTCGAACATGAAGGTCCGAAGATTCTGATTTATGAATGTGATATTAAGTTATTCCTTGAATGTGAATTTGGTGAAATAAATGTTTCTCAACATGTTTATTAAATGTCGGACTACGGTCTAATGATAAATGAAAATGAGATTGTAAATGTGATTGAATGGGATTGCGAATGGGAATGTTTTAAACAATAAACGATTGAATATGAATGTGATGCATTTCATACACGAATGCATAATCCGATAATGATAGTTATGACATAAGTAGCCACCGAATATGAGCTTAAAGTTCCGGAATATGGTATAGAGCCAAAGGCTCGATATGTATAATGAGCCTTATATCGACAACGAGTAAGGGATAATATCAATGAGCCTGATATCCATAATAGATACTAGACAGTTTAGGCACTCAGTCACAACAATGTAATAATTGAAAGTGGATCACACGAACATTGCATATACACTTATTGAGTGTGTTTGACTGATTGAATTATAATGTGGACATGTATTTGTATGAAAATGGGTATGTGAAGTAAATGATATGTGGTGCAATTTGCTAAATGAAAAGATGTGAAATTATCTGCTTATATGATTTGTTATGTGGTATGAATTGGGTTAACCATCGAGGATGGTTACATCACTAAGTTCGCAAAACTCATCAAAATTGCAACGTTGATTTTTTTAGGTCCGAGACAGGACACTAGTGAAAGGGAGACGTTACAAGAAGATTAATTCTTGTACTTTTGTGAGGAAATAGCTCAAAGGTTGGTCAGCTGAGACTGAAGGATTAGATAAAAGTTTTTGTAAAATTCCTCTTGTAATGTACTTAGTTTTAATACTGTACATATATTCGGATGGTTTGTATAGCTACAATGTAAGTTTGGTTTTTATGAAATGAAATGAGGAACGCAGTTTGATTTTAAAATTTGGTGACTTTTATGTATTGTAGATGATGCTATGATTAAGTTGGATACATGTTTGCTCTAATAAGGCATTATTATAAGTTAGGTATGGGATTGTCCATAGGGTGTTCCGGTATGTAATCTATGGTAGTGGGGTGTTACAAGCAGGGTTTTATTATAGGTTTATTGAAGAATTTTCAATGATTGCTATGTAATTGTCAAAGTTACTACAAAAATGATGTTCCATTTGAATTTGGGAAAGAATGTCAAGAAGCTTTTAACAAACTCAAGTCATTATTGACATATTTGCCTAATATTTAGTCACCAAATTGGAACCTACCATTTGAGATCATGTGTAATGCCGGCAATTATATAATAGGAGTTGTTTTTGGCCAAAGGATTGGTAAAAGAAGTCATCTCATCCATTATACCCCAAAGATATTAGATGTTACATAGCGCAATTACTCTGTAACCAAGAATGAGCTTTTAGCAATTGTTTTTTCTTTATATTATTCTAGATCTTATTTTCTTGGATGTAAAACTATTGTGTATTATAATTGTACAACATTGAAATACCTTTTAGTAAATCAGTCTAAATTGAGGTTGATACGATGGACTTTATTGCTTTAAAATTTTGATTTAGTAATAAGAGATCAAAAAAGAGTAGAGAATTCAGTGGCAGACCATATGATTAAGTTAGTAAGGGATAGGGATATTTTTCCTATCTTTGAAACCTTTTCTAATAAACAATTGTTCCAAATGAAATGTACAATTCCTCGATATTTAGACCTTAATAGTTATTTAATTATTAAAATTTTACCTAACTACATTAGTAAGTATCAGAAGGAAAAGATAAGGAATGGGTTAAAATATTTTGTTTGGGATGAATCATATCTGTGAAAATTTTTCTTTTATCAAGTTATCAGAAAATGTGTGCCATAGAGTGAATAACATTATATCTTAGCCTTTTTATCACAACTATTATATGTGGAGGTTACTTTAGTCCTAATTGAAATTGCTAGAAAGCTTTTGGACAGAGATTTGTATTGAAAACCTTTGTTTAGAGATGCTCACTTGTTTTATAAAATTTGTGATACATTCCAAAAGACAAGTAAGTTGTCTCATAGAAATAAAATGTCTCAAACCCCTATTCTTATAGTAGGGATATTTGAAGCATAAGGCATTGATTTTATAGGACTTTTCCTTCATCTCATGGTTTTTCTTGCATACTTTTTTTGGTTGAATGTATTTCAAAGTAGATGGAAGAAAAAGTCACTAGAAGTAATGATTTTGCAATTATTATCTATTTTATAAAGTAATATTTTCAATACATTCGCAATTCATGAGTTAATATTAGTGATTAAAGGAGTTAGTTTTGCCACAAAGTGATGGTAACTTTACTTAAAATGTATTGAGTGTAATATTAAATAGCCACTACATATCATCCATAAACAAATGAAGAAGTAAAAGTATAAAAAAGAGAAGTGAAGTCCATTATAGAAAAGACGGTGAATCCAAGAAGAAAGGATTGGATCTTATATCTAAACAATGCTCTTTGGGCTTATCGTATAGCCTGTAAAACATAGGTAGGAAAGTCCCCATATCAATTGGATTTTAGTAAAACTTGCCACTTACTTGTAAAGAGCGAACAGAACTAAAGAATGGATACTTATAAGAATTCGAGAATTTATAAAGAGAAAACCAAAATGTTTTATGATAATATAATTTTGAGGAAGCATTTTGAGGTTTGAAAGAAGGTATTATTATATAATTCTCAATTAACGCTCATGCCAAGAAAGTTATGCTCTAATTAGATTGGTCCTTTTTGTTGTCACTAATTTATTTGCTTATAGTGTGGTAGAAATAAAGAGTTTATATACTGTAAAGATCTTCAAGGTGAATGGACACTGATTGAAACCATTTCATACTTTAGATACTAGAAAGATCTTCAAGGTGAATGGACAAGAATTGAAACCATTTTATAAGGATATGAAGGTCTTAAGTTTACAAGATACTAATTTAGCACTTCCTCAATACTTAGAAGATTAAGAAGAAAAAAAGCTCCATTGAGCATAATGACTTTAAACAATTTCTCTCTTTAGGAGGCAACACAAAGTTTCATTTTCGTTAATTAGTGGTTTCATTTTCTTGCTCGTATGTCATTGCGTAGTTGGTTTAAGTAAGAAATTTGGTCTTTTAGGAAAACTACTAAAGTTTATAAGGCAAGATCACACTTTATTCAGTTTATGGTTAGAAAGAAGGTGTTATTATATAATTCTTAATTAAATCTCATGCAAGTTATGTTACATTCTCGTTGGATTAGTTCTTTTTTATGTTAGTAATGTATTTCCATATGGTGCAATGGAAATTAAGAGTTTAGATACTAGAGAGATCTTCAAGGTGAATGGACATAAACTGAAATTATTTCATGAGGATATAGTGGTCATAAATTTGATGGATATTAATTTAGAACTTCCTAAATGCTTAAAAGATAAGAAGAAAAAAATTTCTGCTAAGTGTAACAATCTTAAACAATTGCCCTTTTGCGAAGTAATTTAAATATGATAATTTTTATTAGTTTTGTTTTAGTTAATTATTGGTTTCAATTTTTTTTTCGCTTTTTTCTAGTTATTTTTTTATGTGAGAAATTTGTTTTGTTTGGGCATATTGTATTCAACATAGGTTTAAGATAACAGACCTTTAAATTTTAGGACATTGAAGTAAATAAGGCAAGATCACGTCTTATACAACTTCAGTTTTTAGTATTAAATTCCTTTACTAAAATTCATACTACAAGATCACGTCATATAGATATTACATACTGTTTTTTTAAGGAACTAATGGGAGATATTATTTTTTGAAAATAATAAAATAATAACAATTTATGTTTTGTTCATTATAACTTTTTATGTTTCATTTTAATTAAGAAATCAAAAGCCCTAAAAGTTGATTCTCTTTATTATAAAGATCACACACTATTAGCCTCCTATGACATTGATCTTTGTTCCATTACTTCTTTACCGATCTCCTCTTCTCTGCTTTGTTTCTGCTCTATTTTTTATATCTTCTTTAGTTTCCTTTGTTCTTCTACTTCACCGATTTCTTTTTTTATCGATCTTTAATTCTTTATTCTCTTCTTTGATTATGTTATACGGTCATTGTTCCCTAGTTGTTTCTTCACCTGATCATTGCTTTATCTAGTCATTGATCACTAGTTATGTTCTATTCACCAATTCTACTACTCTGATCTACTATCTATTGGTGATTGCTTTCCACCTCTTCATCATTTTTTTTCTTTCCCTTTTATTCATTGCCAAATTTTTAATCTTCACTTATGGTATTTGATTTTATTCTTTTTCAGTTTGTCTACCACAATTCTAGTTAATTTCTTGGTTAATTTTGGCAATTTTCTTTTTCTTATTGATATGATGCTTATTGCTATCACTTCCAGTTAAAATTATTTTTAATGTTAATTGATTGCTCTAGTTATTGTCTAAGTTATTTTCTTTGTTTACAATAGTCATAGTAATAGGGAGAGAAAAGGGTATTGATAGGACGTTAGCAAACACTAAGGAGCCGTTTGGTTCCACTTCTGTTTTTTTGTTGTTGTTTTTGGTTTCTGTTTCGTGTTTTTAGTTTCTGTTTTTTTTTTTCTAAAAAAACGAAAACCTGTTTGGTTAAGATTTGTAATATAAAAACTGAAAACAAAAATCTGTTTGGTTG
>JAOSBM010000009.1:18420442-18433099 GCA_027568955.1 Erythroxylum tenue | reverse complement strand
ATCACAAAACATTGTTCAACACATGATTAAACTCTAACCATGATAATCTAACTATACTACCGTAAACCCTAACTCAGAGATTTACAATAATATAATTAAATGTTGACAATGTCGGATTACTCCCCTTTGAAGCCCCAGTGAACTCAAGCCAGTGCTACATTTTCAAGAGGTCGGAAGGCTTAGCTGTGCATAACTCCAGAGATCTCCATCACTGTTGAAGTCCCAAAGTTACTCATGGCTGTAGAGACTGACGGTGGAGGTGTTGATGAAGTGACCGGCAATGGTGAATGATGATCGGAGATGGTATGATGGCGGTGGTGCGATGGGATGTCACTGTCATCCCTTGGCTGTCGAATGATGCCTGTGAGTGTGTAGTGATGTCCAGATATGCTCTTATGACCTAATTCGGCAAATTTATAAATGATGGTAACGGGTCGGGTCAGCACAGTGAGGAAAATTTCCAATTGGAGTATGAAATTCCGTCTGCACGTCGCGATGAGTTAATTATTCGACGTCGTGACGTGCTGCTCTTGCTTGCTCGCCGCGACGAGTTAATTGTTGGACATCGCGACGTGCTGTTGGGTGTCGATGCGCTGCGACGTAGGAATTGGCATACGTCGCGACGTGTCTTCTTCTGGATGCGCCGCGAAGTGCTTGCATGACTCAAGTCCTGTTGACTTTTTGATATTCTTGACTCCCTTTTCTCCTACAAAAAAATAACAATTTGCAGTATCAATTGTCCTTAGAAAAGTCATAATGCAATTAATGTCAATTTGCAACAATTTTACTAACAAATTGCAAATAATATGAGCTCACTGTAGGGGACTAATTTAAGCACAAAAATCAAAAATTAGGAGTCAAAAAGTACATTAACAGTTATGAAAGTGCAGCCAATTTATAAGATAACTTGGGCTCAATCATATGCCTTGAAAGACAAAAGGTTTTTTGTATGATGAATTATGACCATGTTATACCTTGAAAAATGTTATGACATTTTGAATTGAATTATGAGCATGATTATGTTATGCCTTGTATTATGGCATTTTGATTAAATGGAAAGAAGAAAAAGCATGAGAATATGAAATTTGTGATTGACTAAATTAAGCATAAATTTGTTTGTGGTTGGGCAACAGAGTAATGTTTCGTTAGTCATGTGCATGTTGACATATAGCCTTCTCCCAGCTGTCCGCTTGAGGCCACGAGATCCTGAGAAATCAGGCTCATTTTGTTCACGGCTTAAAATTTGGTTTATCCATTTTGCTCCACTGAACTCTCGAGCTATTTATGTGTGCATTTGCATTTTGATATGTCAAGTTATGATGCAAGATTGAGTGTTATGTTTTGATGATTAATTATACTTGACATGTTTTTATGTGATGATGTGTTGAACTATGAGTTGCGAATTTGAATTGTGAGTGATCGATTTGCTAGCCTAATAAGATTTAAATGTATATGAATATATGAAGTATATGTATGTTTGATTGTGTCGCTCATCGCCAATGGCTATAAGTATATTAGTCACAAAGCTGTGTAGCTCAACCCATCATTTTCCCTCCTCAGGTGCAGAAAGAGAAGATTAGTGATCCTTGCAAGGCAATTGGACAACTCCAAGATAGTTAGCTTTTGTACTAAGCTAGTTTGAAAACTTTTGTATAGGTTGTTAAGCATGCCAAACATTGTGCATCCATTTGTATATGTTTTAAGTTTTTGATGTGCATATTGATATTTAAATAAAGTTTGTTCAACTATTTACTTTATTTAGTAATGAGAATGTGAAATTGAGGATTTCCTTTTATATCTGAATATGTCTTTTTAAAGGTTGAGTGTGATGATTGTGGAAGTGGATTTTGTGTATGCATATGCTTCTTCATTGAGATTGCGAATTGTTGTTTGTTTTAAAATAGGATGTTGGAGATTGGAAAGGTTTTATGGGATGAATCAATTGAGGTGGGATTCAAGAGTTTAACGGAAGGTATTTAGTAGTTGAATTGATATGAATAGATATTGCATTTTGCAAGTTCATAGGAGGGGAAATTGTGTTTCGAACTCAAGGGAAAAAAATGCATTGATCTAGTCAGAATTAGCCAAAGTCGTCTTCATGAAAGTTTTAGTTTATCCTCTTATCTTTCCAACGCTATAAAGTATGTAAATTTTGGGTATCATAGTTGAGAGATATGAGCATTATAAGTGATGACGTTGGATAGGAAGTATGAACATGACAGCTATGGAGAATGATGAGAGTTTGTGTATATTATGAGTCATTTGAGTTGAGGTTTGGAAGTTTAATGCACTCAATTGGTAATTGAATGTTTAAGGAGTGATACTACATTAGAAGAAGTTAATTTGGAAAGATGGGTGATGAATCCTTTGGAGTTGAGATTCAATGATGTGTTTAGTAGTTAAATGGATTTGAATTGGTTTTTGGCACTAGAAAGGTGGTATTGGAGAAGAGAATTAAGGAAAAGGGATGTGAGGATCGGTTTAGGACCCTTTGGAGGGGTTTTGGAGGGTGAAAAATTCATTTCACCCAAAGGTTACACGGCCTGCCCATGTAAAATCACACAGGCCGTGTGTTTCCAGCGCAGGAGCACTGTTACAGTCGAAGGTTACACGGCCTGCCCATGTTGGGTTACACGGTTCGTGTGTTTTGACCCTCCAAATGACATAATTTCATTTTTAGGTCTTCACAAAAGTTGTAGATTTAGAAGTCTTCTTTCAAACTGTCAAAAAATAAAGTCAATATGACACCTGTAGTGAGAATTATGGAAATTGCGCCAAGGCATGTTCAATATAAGTAAGGTCATGAACATGTTGGATTCGTTTGGCCATAACTTCTTCGTCTGACCTCCAATTAAGGTGATTCTTAAAGCGATAGATTCCTAAGACGTTTTTCTACCTTTTCACAAAAATTGGTATCCTTTGGTGTTGAATTCAGAAAGATTTATGGAAAGGAAGTGAGGGGTCGGTTGGGAGAGCATGTTTGGGCCGTGAACATACTTTGGATTTTTAAACATATCTGGAACTATAAAGCTCCGAATGAGGTGGTTCTTGTTTCTAAATAAACTAGAGACTAAGAGCTACCATTTTGAAGAAGTCAATTGTGATTGTTGTGATTTTGTTGTGTGGGCTCGCCTTTGTGGCTTGAGATGTTATGAGAGTGGGGATGAAGCGATGAGGGTTAAAGAGATTCCATGGAAATAAACCTATAGGAAATACGATCACATCTTATGTTGATGATATTCGGTGTAATTGTTGGGCTTCGAAAATGGGTCCCAACTTGGAGAATTTATTTCAACTTCTTCCTCGTAGATATTTGGACAAGTAGTTCTAAAGACATTATCCTCGTATGAGTTTTTTCTCTGTTCAGCTCCATTCCAGTGTTTTAATTGTCATAATCCAAAAAATAAAAATTAGGTTTATTTCCCTGATTTATGGACTCTTAGTCTTTACGTTAGTAATGTAAAGATTGAGATAAGGAATTTTCTTTTACCTTCTTATGAACATAACAAAACTGTCCTGACCAGGAGATAGTTGGACGTTATTAGTTTCCCAAGGATAAGGTGACAATGAAAGGTGTCACTTTCTTTGAATATAGTGGTGAACCCCAAAAGATCGCAAATACTTAAGGTTATGTTTGGTTGGGGTTTTATTAATGAAATGTAATATTATTTCATCGTTTGATAAAAGAGTTTATAGTAGAATAAGATAGAAGAAGAAAGTTTTATATTACATCTCATTCTATCCTAAACAGTAAAAATGATAAACCTCCGATTTGAAGTGTTTAGGATGTAATGTAAAATAATAAATATACATTATTTAATATACCCTTAATAATATTTTATAATATCAGTTATACCCTTCCCAACTCTAATAACAAGCAAGACAATAGATCCATTTGTGATTGTAGCAAAGAAGGAGCACCGTTGCCAGGCAACTGGACAAGCGTCGTCGCCGGTCAGATAACAGCAATCGCTATTCAGGTAAACTCCTTCCCTTTATTTCACGCCAAGTTTCAACTAAGTTTCAATTGTCCATAGCTTTTATTTCATGCCAAGTCTTTGTGCAGTCTGCTATTTTCACCCCAAAACACCACATAGACGTTTGATTTATCTTCTTACTTCTGTGATATGTTTTATGATGGTTGAAGTTTGGGGCGGCATCGCTATTATAAGCATAATAATATTAATAAAAATTTTCAATTCTTTCCCTTCTTCTTGTCAAACTTTTCTGCCTTGATTCCAATCTCTACCTTTTAGAAACTACGGTGCCAATCTCTGCCTTTTAGAGACTCACCCATCTCTCTCTCTATCACTCATTCACTCTATTGCTTTTTGGAGACTCACTGTGATGCATTAATTAAAAATCTATATACTCCATAAGATAAAAGTGTTCGATCCTTTCTTATTAGTGTTTGAATGACTTTGCTTTCTTCTTGCTGAGTTAGCTCTGTTTGTAGGCTTATTATTCTTCTCTAATATGATACGATTCACGTGAAATTGAGGAGAGAATCGTCATCTTCATCATCCGACATTTCACTATACTTCCAGATCATCCGTCTTCTGAAACATTTTTAATCTTTAACTTTGTTATTATTGAATCTTAGTATCCCACTAAATGACAATTCTTTTCTTAAGCAGACAATTCTTTTTATTGGGTTTTAGGGTTTAATTGTTTGGGAATTGAAATTGGGTGGGCATTTTTGGTTTGAATAGCTATACGCCTAGATAGGATGCAACCCTGCTAAGTTTGGTCACTTGTATGCCTCTTCTCCCACTAGTTACAACAATTCATACTAGACCTACAGAAACTTTTTCTTTTCTCTACCAAAAAGTCAACTATGAACTAAATGAAAGGTCCTAAATATGATATATAAAAGTGATAAAATGTTTTAGGTGTTTTAAGAGTCTTTTTAATAATAACAAAATAATCCTAAATGGAACCATATCATAAGCCCACTAAACATGAAGGCATGTAATAAGAAGTAAAAGCTTTGGTCACTCGGTGAAGTCATCAAATAGAAAATTCCAATCTTACACTTTTAGACCACTCTACTAAATAGATTGGTGAAAGAAAAACATGAAAACTATTTTTCTATAATTAATTTCGAGCAAAACATTACTCGACCCCACAACCATGAAAATAATTTTCAAATGTCAAGTATTCTACATCTAAAAAGGCACAAGATGGCTCTGATACCACTGTAAGGTTCCGATCATGCATCTCATACATAATATATATCAAATATACACAACAGAAAATAAAATGGAACCTCAAAAATCAGATCTACTCATGCAAATAGATATGGAAAACAAAAACATGAAATGTAAGATATTTACATGCCTTTCAGACGGTCTCCTTCGTTCTTTAATTTTCTTCGCGTTGGGTTGTAGTAAACCATAACGATCATTGTAGACTGTCTCTAACAAAAGTCAACATGAAAATAGAAGGATGAAACCTCACTAGGAGATGACTAGAATTCTTTCTTTGTGTTAGCAAAGATATGAACTCTTATGAGAGTTAGAGAGAAAAAGAGTGCATGTGTAAGAAAAAACCATAAATTGGATAATTGAACTCATGAGACCTCAACTGTCTTGATGCATATGCAATCACTCGGCCATACTGCATCAGAAAGCATCCTAGCCCCTGGTGTGAAACATCACTTTATACTACATATCCTCCAGATCTAAATGGAATAACAAACACCAGTGTTGTAGTCAACCTATATTTTAACGCCTCAAAAGTCCTTTGGCATTCATCAGTCCATCTGAAAGGTACATCCTTCCTCAGAAGTTTTGTCAAAGGGGCTGAGATCAGTGAAAACCCCTCTACAAACCTCTTGTAATATCCTGCTAACCTAAGAAAACTCTTAATCTCAGATACATTCCTCGTGGCTTCCCACTTCATCGCTGCCTAAACTTTCTTTGGGTCCACCTGCATGCTTGTCCACACATTATGTCACCCAAGAACACTACTTGATCTAGCCAGAATTCGCATTTACTGAACTTGGCATACAATTTACTCCCTCATTATCTGTAACACTGGCCTTAAATGCTCAGAATGTTCATCACTGTTCTTCGAGTTCACCAAAATATCATCAATGAATACAATTACTAAAAACTCAATGGCTCATAATGTCATAATAGTCGTCGAAGCATTTGTTAACCCAAAAGGCATCACTAAAAACTCAAAGTGCCCATATCTGATCTTGAATGTACTCTTTGGTACATCAGCTTCTGCTATCTTCAATTGATAATACCCCAATCTCAAGTCTAGTTTAGTAAACACCCGAGCTCCTTATAACTGATCAAATAAATCATCTATCCTCGACAAAGGGTACTTATTCTTCACTATCATAGGATTCAACTGCCTGTAATCAATCTATAGCCTCAATGTCCCATCCTTCTTCTTCACAAACAACACAGGAGCTCCCCAAGGTGACACACTAGGTCTAATGAAATCCTTATCCAACAACTTTTGCAACTGGGCCTTGAGCTCCTTTAATTCGACAGGTGCCATCCTATATGGAGGAATTGATATAGAAGCGGTACCTGGAATAAGGTCAATCATGAACTCTGTCTCTCTTTTTGGGGGTAACCTCGGTAACTCACTGGGAAATACGATCGAAAAATTCCTAACAAAAGGATTATCCTAAACTGTCTGCCTAGTATAGGTGTCACTCAAGTAGGCTAAATAAGCCTCACAGCAACTTTGGATCAACTTCAAGGCATTCGTCGAAGAAATGAACCTGGCTGGCACTATTTGACTAATACCTCAAAACACTGCTCTCAGCTAACTAGGAGATTTAATGATCAGCTCCTTAGTATAGCAGTTCATCACGACCCTATGAGTAGTAAGCCAATCAATACCTAGAATAATATCTATCTTTTTCAACTGTAGTACTATCAGGTCATCCTCTAACTCCACCTGATCGATTCATATAATATACTCCTTACATATCTCCCCAATTACTATAGTACTACCTACCAGAGTACTCACTACTAAACTACATTTCAATATCTCTCACTTACAATACGATCTAGATTCCAGATGCGGTGTGATGAATGAATGTGTAGACGCAGGGCCTAACAATGCAAATGCCTCAAATTGAGAGACATGTAATACACCTGCAGCGACATCTAGGGAGTCTTGAGCCTCCTGTCTGGTGATAGGAAAAATTTAGGCTGGGAATGTGGTTGATTACTCCTCACTTCAGTCCTAACACTAGGACCTGCGAAACTAGTTCTGCCTCTACCTCTGCCTCTCTGTCCGGCTCCACTAGCTCTACTTTACTAGATAGTTTTCTCAGCCACTGAGCCTCCTCTGAGTCTAGAATGGGCTCTAGAAATTATAGGACAGTCTCTAAGCTGATGCTTATGAGAGCCACAACGTAAACAAGCTCCTGTTAACGTCCAATATTCCCCACCGTGTTTCTTTCCACAGTTCTCACAACTGGGCATTTGTGATGGTTTTCTGTTATATGTCTTCCCTCTAGACAACTGACCTTTGCTAGAATATTCAAAGCCACCTCTCGACCTAAACCCTAACTGTCTCGATCTCTGTTGTGATTGTGGCGGTCTGCCCTGGTGTTTGCTAAATCTTCTACTAGATTCAGCTTGAAATTCTTCATATCTCTTCATTCTGTGCTCCTGTCTATAATTTGCTTGTCCATCCTTTAGTAACTCCTCAATTCTTATCGAAGTAGCTCTCAGTTCAACAAAACTACTCATATTGGTAATGGCTAGCCTCGTTCTGATTTCCATATTTAGCCCATCCTTGAACCGTCTACACTTGTCTTCCTCCATCAGGATCAAGGCTATAGCATACCCCATCAACTCATTGACCGCACTTCATACTCAGCTACTTTGGAGTTCCCCTCTTTCAGATCAAAGAACTCCTTCATTTTTTGGTCCAAGTAGATTTTTGGCATATAGTTTTCCTTAAAAACTTTAAAAAAATCTTCCCACTTCAGTCTACACGGTCGGGTGGAACGACCAAGAATAGTCTTCCACCACTAATATGTTAGCCTTGTAGTAGCAAGAATGCATAATCAAATCTTTCATCAAACTTGCAATCCATCTAATTGAACACCTGTTCAATTCTCTCCAACCAACCTTCTGCCTCTGCAAGGTCTGTGCTTCTATAAAAGTCTACATCCCCCTACTTTCGGAGCTTAACATACCTCCTTTCCCTTCTCTCAGAAATTCTCGGAGACATCTGTTCTGATTGAGGTACTGGAGACTCTCTATTAGCTCCTATGGACTCAAAGTCAGCTGACTCTGCTACTTGATCTCCTATAGCGGATGACCTATATCAAACAATACTCGTGATCACTATATGAATCTCTCACCATATATCATGTCTAAATGCTCTTATATGTCCCTAAGGATTCCAAACCATGCTCTGATACTAAAAATTGTAATACGCCACTACCATAGGATATATGCCCGAAATTCTTGAGAATATCCTAGCAAATACCCTACGGGAATGACATGTTAGAGTAGTCACATTCACTTAATATGGCATCATACACATCATAAGTAATCATAAAAACAACTTATCTCATTTTATTAACAAAACATGTTTTAAACTGTTATTTCATTACAAAACATCCATATATTTACAATACAAAAACCATCTGTGGTCACATTGTTTTAAATAAAAGGTTATACAGAAATGAAAACTATACAAAGTACTCTATCTAAAATCCTTAGATGACAGCTGACCAGACCTTTGAACCATATCTTGATCCAAAATGAATAGTACTAAACTTCAGTTAGTTTGTTCTACTAGAAAGGTCTCCTCTCAGTACTTGAAAATCAACGCTGCAATTTTGATGAATTTTGCGAACTCAGTGAGTGAACCATCATTGATGTGTTCACTCAAAATAGAACATATATATATATATATATATATATATATTCAATGAATAACATTCAGCTCAATCAAAGTAACACTTCATTCAAAGTTATAACTCATATTCTACAATTTGCATCATAATACAAGAAACATTTAAAAATACAATCACTTTTTAAGTCATTCCAGAAGTAAATTCTGAATGCAGGAATATCATGTAATCATTTCAGAACATAACACTCATTTATCACAATTCTTCATATCACCATCAAAGTCATAAGCATTTCTCAATATCAACACAACATAGTTCAACATTCATTTGCAATCAATATCATGAACACATTTAAAGATACATATGCAAATGCAAATGAAACTCCTTCCATTTTAACTTTTCTGTGACTGAGTGCCTATTTCACTATTCCGTATCCGTTGTGGATATCGAGATCATAAACGTTGAGCCTCAGGTTCTGATGTGAACAGTTGAGCTTAAAGCTCTTTTCACGTTGGTTACTCCAGTCACAACTCCTTTATGTGAATATACATCATGTAATATAATATAACAGTTCACATAATATATCATCAGTCACTTTTAGTCAATGAGCACATTCAATTTTCATAGTTCATCGGATCTAAGTTTTGCATTCAACACATAGTTGAGCATTCAATTTCCTTATTCACATTCAAATTACAAACACTCCCAATACAGTCCTGAATATTGAATTCCTCGGGCAATCAATTGTCCAGAATTAGTAATATCACAATTATATCAATATCAATTCAATATAAAGGACTTAAGTTTAATCAACACAATTTGAATAGAACACATTACCAATCGAAATTTTACATCTAGGTTACCCACTATACATATAATTCAAACAGAAGCATAAAATATTTAAATTTACACAACTAGGTTAACTCACAGTACACTCCAGTTAGCTATTGCCTCAACGTGCCGGCAATGTCTAGATGATGTCGGTCAATGTGTGCCTCTAAATCAAACAATACACACATGTACACATTACTAATTGATCAATCAAATGAATGCTCAAAGCTACACATGTATATGTGTCATGTTTAATGCATGCTCAATTGATTATTTTGGGTATAAAATCTTATTCAAAAATCATTCTTATACATTCATCATAGTTCGTGCATCATGTAGTTTGCAATTAGGTTTATGCCTTAATACACTTGATCACTTTCAATTCATCACTCAAACATTTATCTTTTTTTTTCCTAGGATTATACACTCACACAATTTCCTAATTCTCATTCAACCATTCCCAATTCATCACTTACATACTTTGAATCACATTACATTCATGAGAACATCATTATATCATTATCAATTCATAATTTAAACTTATCCTTGAGCATTTTTCATGATCAAAGGCCTCTTATAACACACATATAATTGTTGTTTTACATCTAGAATTTTAGCAAGCTAGATTTATACATTCACCAAACTTTTTCCAGCAATATATATTCATACATTTACCCAATTCTCATTCATGATTACCCCAAGTTCTTCAATTCCCATTCATCCATACCTTATACACATTTCTCATGTTCTGAAGAGCATGTTTGCATTAAAAGAACTCAGTTATTCCTTAAACAAATCACAATTTCCATATTTGAACTCAACTACATCAAAACAATCTATTCTTTAGGTTATGACTTCAACTACTTACATAAACCTATCAAGATATCTTCTAGACAAACTATTTCACAAAAGCATTAATAAGTCATAAAAAATCATTTTTCATGTTTTATACTTGGACTAATTCAAGCTCTACAGTCCTAAAAAATTAGGAAATAATGTAAGATTCCTACACAGGGTTTTATCATAGGCAGTATTAGGGAAACAAGCATAATTTAAGCTCTAGTCACTATTTTATCAAGCCACTTTCACAAGGGTAAAGCTAAGACCTTTATCTACGACTTTATTCTTTGAGTTTCTTCAAATTCATGCTCTAAAGATATGTAAAATAGATTGAAAGAGGAAGATGAAATTGAAACCAGAATTTTGACCTACAGCTCTAATTTTCCAGATTCAAAAACAATTTAATAACACCTATCTTTACCATGAATTCTTCATCAATTATACCTCAAATCCCAAATTAAATCATCCGTACAACAATCCTTAACTTACTATTTTCGTACATGCAAAAACAGAACAGAAAATTACCTATGTTCATGCAGAAATTTCCAGTACAATCAATCATTAACATCATATATAATTCATCCTTATTCATCATCATCAATTCTCTACCATAACATGCTATAAACACTAATCATTTACTTACATGTTTAAATCCGATTCTAGCTCAAAAGATCAAGCCAATCCAATACTCCAAGTAAGCATAAACATCACACATTCAAGGTAAAACTTAAATGGATTTTGGCTAGGTTTAGTAAGGCAACTTCAACCTGATCTTTTACTTAACTTTGTGAGGCTAAAACATGGATTATTTATGCAACAATTAGGCATACCCATAAGCAAGTTTAGGGAGGTGAAAGAAATGAGTTTCAGTGGTGTGAGTGAGAGAAGAAAGAACAAGAAATGAGTTAAACCAAGTTTGCTCGTGCTGAATGTTACACCTAAGGTGTTAGGTGTCATCTAATGGAATGGCCACATGTCTAAAGGCCTGTTCATCATGTATCAAGTATATATGCTGCCATATGTCACCATTAAAGATAGGTCACATGTCATGTATTAAATCTGCCACTTGTCCATTAATCAACTATGCCATTTGTCATCAGCTTACTAGCCCATTTGCCACACAATGATCAATGCCAAATGTCACTCAATTATAGGCTAAATCATCCAAAATTTTAATGTATCAATTTATCTTATCACTTGGCAATTTTCCTAACCAAAATGTACACCTTAATCCCTTAATTTTTCTATTATACCAATTAATTCCAAATTTACTACTTATGATCAATCAAACCAAAATGCAAGGCATAAACATTTCACATCATGAACATTTTAAACTTTTCATACCCCATAATGAATCAATTGAGTGCATATGATATCTTTGTAATGTGTACAAAATAATAATTTATGTGTGTGTATGTTAATGATATGCAATTCATTAATTCTAATAACAAGCTAAAGTTCTAATCCTCAATATGAAAACGGGTTATTAAACTAGCTTAGTTGAAAGCTAAGCCTACCTTGAAATAAAAAATTTGTGATGCCCAGCAAGTTGATGATAAGTTGCAACAACTTGTTGTGGCAACTTGAGAAGGCAAACAACTTGACTTCTTTGTCAAAGGAGATGGTGATCTATATTACAAAGATCGATTGTATGTGCTAACTAACGATGAATTAGAGAGAAAGTTATTATTTGAGGCCCATAATACTATCTTTGCAATGCATCCTAGTGGAAATAAAATGTATCAAGATCTGAAGCAGCATTACTGGTGGTCAAGTATGAAAAATGATGATGTAGATTATGTATCCAAATGTTTGACATGTCAGCAAATTAAAGCTGAGCACTAGGTTCCATCTAGTTTGTCACATCCTATTTTGATTCCTCAATGGAAATGGGATAACATTACCATGGATTTTGTCATTGGACTCCCTCTCACTCAAAGGAAGCACGACATTGTATGGGTGTGATCGCTCGTCGTTCGATCCTAGAATCGATCCTTAGAAACCGGCAAAAAATAATTTATACCAAGGATTGCAGTACAGGATGCAACCTCGGGTCGTCTCTCTCGATGGAACCGTATAGAAATGGACCTAAGCTAACCTATATGTCATAAAATGCAAGTGAAATTAGCAAGGAAAAGGAG
>JAOSBM010000009.1:18383268-18396966 GCA_027568955.1 Erythroxylum tenue | reverse complement strand
GCGGAGGTTCTTGGGTCGGAACCTCTTCCTCATCTGACTCTTCTTCTGCCATAGGAGAGTCACTAGTAGTGCTTTTTACTGGGATCACTACTGTTTATTCAAACTCCACCTGCTTCGGCATACACTCCACCTGCTATGAAGTACCATCAGCCCCTTCTGGAGTTACCTTATTTAACATGGCAAATTCATCAAAGGTAACATCCTTGCTGACAATTGTCTTCTTTGACTCTAGACACCACAAACGGTATCCCTTAACTCCATCATTGAAGCCCATAAATAGAGCCTTCTTTGCTTGTGAATCCAACTTTGATTCATTCACATGATAATATGCGGTAGAACCAAAAATATGCAAAGAATCATAATCTGTTACAGGTTTTTCAGACCATACCTCTAATGGAGTCTTGCCACCAATTGCAAATGATGGCAAACGATTAACGAGATGTTGAGCGTATGTCACTGCCTCAGCCCAAAACTTTCTACCTAATCCAGCATTAGACAACATACAACAAACTTTCTCCACCAGTGTCCTGTTCATACGCTTCGACACCCATTCTGTTGTGGTATTTTTCTAACTGTAAAGTGCCGAACTATGCCAGACTCTTGACATACCTCCAGGAAAGGATCACTCTTGTATTCTCCACAATTTTCTATTCAGAGAACTTTGATCTTTCTTCCTGTCTGGTTTTCAACTTGAGCTTTCCACTTAAGAAAAACTCCAAGCACATCGTCTTTGTTCTTCATAGAAAACACCCATACTCTTATGAAAAAATCATCAACAAAAGTGACAGAATAATGTCTACCTCCAAGAGATGGAGTTTTAGCAGGTCCCTATACATCTAAGTGCACATAATCCAAAATACCTTTAGTGTCATGGATGATAGTGCCAAATTTCACTCTTCGTTGTTTTCCCAGAGCACAATGCTCACAAAATTCCAATTTGCAAGTCTTCGTACCTTTCAACAATCCTTGTTTGGCAAGAATTTGCAAAGATTTTTCACCAGCATGTCCCAAACGCATATGCCACAGTTTTGTTGCCTTTGCATCCTTCTTGCTACTAGAAGTTGCTGTCGCTACTGTCCCAACAACTGTACTACTTTGGTAGTAATATATATTATTTTTCCTTATGCCTTTTAACATCACAAGTGCTCCCGAAGTTGCCTTAAGAATTCCATCTCATATTATCACAACTAGACTTTTTGATTCTAAGGTCCCCAAAGAGATGAGATTCTTTTTCAAATTCGGCACGTACCGAACATCCTTCAAAATTATGGTGGATCCATCATGATTCCTCAGCTTGATTGAACCTATCCCAGCTATTTTACATAGATTGTCATTGCCCATGTAAACAACTCCATCAATTTCTTTAAAATCAAAGAACCACTCCCGGATGGGAGACATATGATAGGTGCAACTTGAATCCAGAATCCACTCGTCTGAATTGAATGTTGAAGGTGATACCACCAAAGGGACATCTGACTTTGCATCACTTTTAGACTCTGCAACATTTGCATCTTGCGGAGTCTTCCCTTTCTTCTTCAACTTTGGACAGTCTTTCTTCCAGTGCCCTTTCTCATGACAGAAAGCACACTCGTCTTTGGCAACTCTGCCTTTTGATTTGGATCTTCTTCTTCTCTCCTTCGACCGGCTCTGCTGACGACCTCTTGCCACACATGCTTCATCTTCTATAACTGCTTTACTTTTCTTTTTATCTTGTTTTCGCAATTCATGGCTATACAAAGCAGAACACACAGCATCTAAAGATACATTCTCCTTCCCATGAAGTAAAGTAGATTCTAAGTGTTCAAATTCATCCGGAAGGGATGATAACAACATTAAAGCCAAGTCTTCATCTTCAAATTTCACATCCAAATTCAACAGGTCTGCTACTAACTGATTAAACATAGTGATGTGTTCATTCATAGTAGTACCTGGTCGGTAATCAAATCGGAACAACCTTTTCTTCATAAGGAGCTTATTCTGACCACTCTTTTTCAGAAATTTTTTCTCCAATGCCTTCCACAATTTGTGTGCAGAAGCCTCGTTCTTAAAAGCATACTTTTGCTCTCTAGACAAACATGATCGAATTGTTCCGCATGCCAACCAATTTATGATACTCCAATTCTTATCTTCTACATATTCTGGTTTCTCTTCTTCAATAGATATGTCAAGGCCTTGTTGGAAAAGGGAATCCAGAACCTTGCCTTGCCACATGCCAAAATGACCAGTACCGACAAATATTTCCACCACCAACTTCATACTTGACATTGGAATCCTCTGCCATGTGGACGAGGAAGTCGATGCCGCTTGTGTCATATTTGTTGTATCCCCAATTGCTGGTGAATTTACAGACGTCATTACAGACTCAAATAATAGTATTCAATATTACAAATATTACAAACAAGCCAATGATGAACCTTCGGCTCTGATACCACTTGTTGGAAAAATCAGGTAATTTTTTTCTTCTAAGATAAGCAACTAGTGAAGTGAACCGATTCAGTAATACCCAGAAAAGACCGCCAAACGGACTCCTATGACAGTATTACCATTCCACGTAAAATTTCAGGAAAGGGCGGAGGGGTCACAAACGGTCCCACTTAAAACCCGGCCACCTAGACAGAAATTACGTGTGCGGTGTATTTATCACAACCTAACCCATGTACACACACGAACAGTAAATACACCCAAATAATTGAACACAACACTACAAATATATCCGACAAATAATATTGAATGCTATAAATGGGGAATAAATAAAAGAGATAAGGAAAGAACACACCCGAAAATTGATAACGGAGTTCAGCCAATTGTGCCTAGTCTCCGAGCACCACTTAAGGCAGCCTGCTATTATTAGGAAGAGAATACTAAATTTGATATGTGTACAAATTTTGAGTATATATCAAATTTTTAGGATGGATTTGATATGGGAGGGGGAGGAGTTATTTTATAACTTGAAAAACTACTTGAAAAACTCCTCCCATCCTCATCTCTTCTCAATATGGGATTGAAATTGGGTCATCAAAGTCAAAAATCAAAAAATTCCATTAAAGTAAAAAAAATACAACAGGTTCTCTGTGGAGTTGACAAAGAATAGGAGACTGTTAACTTCAGATCAGACATTGTTTGAAAGTCCTGCCACAAGGCAAATGGTGCTCAACGATGCCAGAAATGGTGCGTCTTGGGCTTCAAAATATGCAAGTGCAATGGTGCATATAGGTTCCATTGACGTTCTCACAGGAGACAATGCAATGTTGTGAATTAATTACGTCCTTTCCTATTATATTTCATTTATTCTTTCGGGGCTAAGCCTTGCGAGAGGGGGAGACTAGAGAGATCGAAGTACGTCATTTTCACACACACAAATCCTTCTCATGTAAAAGGTTCACCAATGCAAGTGTGAACTAATCTAGTTTTTGTATTATTACAATTTATGATTCTAAGAATGACGTATTGTTTCACTTCTAATTGTTGTGTAACATGTTTGTTTGTTTCGTGATTAATAGATTGCTCCACTAGGTGTAGGGTTAGTAACTAGTTAGCTAAAAACCTAATTTAATCTTTTTTTAATTGAGTTTGATCGAGTTTTTAAAAATAATTAAAATAAAATTATTCTCACATTTTAATCAAATTAATTTAAATTAAAACTTAAATTAAAAAATTTGATATATACAACATTTTCCCCATTTCTTATGATCCAAACAAGATAACTCTTGAGTTAATAGCTATAATAATGAATATTATATTTAAATTAATAATAAATTTAATGAAAATATTTATTTATTACTTTAAAACTAACTAATATATTCGGCTAAATGATCGATCAGCCTCAACATAAAATCTTTTACCCAATAGTACAAAGTTCTTTTGGAGTTTTGAGTCCAACGCAAAATCTCCAGCGTTGGAGGCACTTTGAAGGTTCCCGAGGGATACATGCCTCAAACTTCAACTACTTTGGTCCATTTCAAGAATAAAAGCCCACACCCAAAACAAAATATACGTCGCTCAATTCCTGTAAATAACACAACGACCTAGGGCTAATTTGGTAATTTGACAAACATCTCAATAAAAACCCTAAGACCAACTCTCTGTACTCTCATAAGAACCAACACAGCCCCTCGAAGCCCCAGGCGAAGATGCAGATCTTCGTGAAAACCCTAACCGGCAAGACCATAACCCTCGAGGTGGAGTCGTCGGACACAATCGACAATGTCAAGGCCAAGATCCAGGACAAGGAAGGAATCCCGCCGGACCAGCAACGCCTGATCTTCGCCGGGAAGCAGCTCGAGGACGGCCGTACACTCACGGACTACAACATCCAGAAGGAGTCAACCCTCCACCTGGTGCTTCGCCTCAGAGGAGGGGCAAAGAAGAGGAAGAAGAAGACTTACACAAAGCCCAAGAAGATCAAGCACAAGAAGAAGAAGGTCAAGCTTGCTCTTCTCCAGTTCTACAAAGTGGATGACAGTGGGAAAGTTCAGAGGTTGAGGAAGGAGTGTCCGAACGCTGAGTGTGGCGCGGGTACTTTCATGGCGAATCACTTTGATAGACATTATTGTGGTAAGTGTGGCCTCACTTATGTTTATCAGAAGGCTGGTGGCGACTGACAAAACAGCAACCTTCTTGTTTTGGATTACTTAGTACTCATTGGTCTGTTGATTTTGTCCGTTCTGAAATAACTATGATTTTAGCGATAGGTTGATGAACTTGGTATTGTTGTTGGTTTTGTCGCAATTTTATTTGGCTTAAGTTCTCTTTAAGTTGGTATTATTTACCTGATGGTGAATTTGTTAATCGTTTTAGTACTTCCCTGGTGAAATGTTGGGTAGAATTTGACAAGTTATAAGCTGTAGGTTATCAATTTGTCTGATTTAATCTCTTTATAATCCATGGACGGAGGCTTTACCTTGAACTAAGGTTTTTGGCAAGGTCTTAAATTGCGGATGCAATATAATGGCCGTCATCAGTAAATGTCATCTTGTTACCGCAATTTTTTGTCAATTGAGAACTGATGTGGACATACAAGTCCTGACTGGTTAATTAAAACAAAGCATTGAGATGATTATTGCGGATGCTCAGGTAATGAGATTGTGATTTTTGTCGAGTGTTCTGAGAGGCAAAAGTGAATAAATTGAAGTAAACGAGGGAATAACTGTGACTCTATTGAGGACATCTATTTAGAGACACAGACACCGCATGAATATATCAACGTGATCTCCATTATTCCTGCCTATTCCCCTGCGAAACCATGGAATAGGCTTTGGTAGAATCAGCGAGAAAAGAAGAGCCTATTCATTTTATTGAGGTTGACTCTATATCCACTTTGTAAAATGACCGGAGAGGCGTAGGATAAATGAGTCAGAAATGGCGAAAGTGAAATGTCACCATGATTGGATTGCTCGCAATTGAGCACTGAACATGTTATCATAATTTGATAATTTTTTGTAATTATGTATGCGTTACTTAAAATTCCTACGATAGGAACTCCATGGATAAGAGTCATAATTTGCAATTTAAAACTTTTGTCATAGTGTATGATTTACTAAAAAGATACTCATTACTATAGCTTATAAACAGCAGTTTTCGGAGGAGTTAGGTGACTACAACCTCCTTAATCTTTGGTTTGCATAAGCATACACTGAAAAACAAAAGGCACCCTGAAAATTCGTCCAGTTTCGAGTAGAACAAAGAAGACTAGTAAGACCTGACATAACAATGAGGACATAATTTGGGGAAGATTGAATGTTTTGCGTTAACCAGTAGAGCGTAAAATCCATAGCAGGGTATGTGAACGACCGCCAGGACAAAGTACCTGAAACACACACACTACCATTATAATACAGAACAAGTGACTGAGGTCAGGGAAGAGTGCGAAAATGGGATTTGATGCGTACCACAAAGGAGCCCATGTTAAATCGAGCTCGAGAAATGGATATGGCCACCTGGAAGAGTTTCAGAATATGATGTTAGTAGCTCTTGAAACTAACATGTAACGTAGCAGAGAATCAAGTTGCTTACCATGTCAATCCACATGCATGAATCACCCACTGGAATACAACATAAACACAGCTCCACTGCACGAAGTATGCAATCCGAAACCAAGGAAATGGCTGAAGAAAGACAATACAAGAATTTACCATCAGGTAATTAAACCATACTGTATTGTACTTCTAGATTTTGTGCCAATTGTATTACTATTATTATTGTTATTAAGTAGTGCATTGAATAAATTTTTAATGCACATAATAATTTAAAAATTACACATTCTGTCAGTGAGATAAAGTCATAAAACTTGAATTGGTTGGGTTAGCATTCAAGAAATATAATCCAGAAGACTTGAATTAAACTTGAATTTACATTTCTCTGCATGTGATATAGTCTCTCCCCCATTCAGAACTTTTGTAACCTTTTGGTTGGTAGGCATACGATGACTTGTTTTATCAATTTTTAAACCGGCCCTTAAGATCACTTATGTTATTTTACAAATATACAAGTGATGGTTTTGTTCAATAAAATGCAATTTGGATCTCATGGTGACCATGCTAACTCTGTCTGAGTAATTAGCTGCTACTTGTATGGACTGAAAGTGGTGGAACTTACAAGGTTGTTAAGAGCAGTGTCTATCAGAAGAAAAACAGCGTTTAGCGAGTGCATGCAACCCATCAACTGCAGAAGACATGTATCAGCATATTGGTTAGTTAAAATGACTTTAAATTATTTATATATTCCAGGTACCAAGCATAAGCCACCATTCTGTCGATTTGTTCAGAGATCACCAATAAAGCAATTTACGTGATATTTTAACCATTTTATCCAAAATAAGTGCAGTTTTTATCACAGAAAAAAAAAGGGAACTCCGAGAGAGGAGATGCAAATTGAACCAGATGGTTTATAGGCAGCTTGCAAATTCTCACCATATTCAGGTGAAGGTGTGCATTTGATCCAAACGGGACTATAATACACCAAAAAACAAGATCTGTCAGGATCACAGCGCCTGCAGAAGTCTGTTACGAGAAAGAAAGTAAACATTTATAGGGACTGAAAAATAGAAAAATAATCAGATGTGCATAGCCCTATGGTTGAAGTTATCAATTGAATTAACCTGATACACGGTCTGCATAAGATACCCCCAAAATCCAGCTCTGTGTCGGACAGCCTCTTCAGCATGGTGACTTTGCATCTTGATGACACCCCGAATTTCCTTAGCTCTGTAGATTATGGAGGTCAAGGTTCCACCCCCTTCCTTATCTCTGTTCATTGTTCCATTTTCAGAAGAAACTTTTGAAGTCGAAAGCCAACATCCGTAAGTAGATATCACAGTCGCCAGCTGCTTGCACAGAGCCACCGTACGTGTTTAGCAACAAAACTACCACTAAACTGAGCCAAGTAAACTAGGAAGTGATGAGATGAACGTACCGCAAAATACACCATCACCAATGTGAATGTCCACCTGCATATCGACAAGATCCAAGTATTGAAGAAGAAGTCATCATTGTTGGTAAAAGTATATTAGACATGTAGTTCTTGGCAGTGGAAAAGTAAACCGGAAGGATATTACAACCATCTCTGATCATGTTAGTGTACGGTAGTCAACTTAAATATCATTTTCTTCTGCACTTGACATGTATTAGACCAGAGGGTGGCAACGATCGTTGACTGGTAAGTGCGTGGCTAAGTGCCTTCATCGATTTGTTGAGCAGTTTCCATTGGAGTGGGCGACAGGAAGGAGTGAGTAGGACCAGGTTAGGTTACACTAAAAATAGCGAATCCTTTTTCCTACCTAGCAAGTTTCTTGTCTCTTGGTATCTTAGTACATCATTAATACTAACAACTTGCTATAGAAAATTTTAGCTACAATATTCAATTATTTTCCCAAAGAAAAGAATAAGACATTGGAGACATGTGAATATATGTTTCTGATTTCTCGGGTATTGGTATGGGCTAATTAAATAAGCAGATCAGACTAAAAAATAAAAGAAATCTTTGCTTTGCTGCTCTAATTAATCACTAATCAATGAAAACCAGAAGATATGAATTAAGTGAAGATACAGGAATGAAGAAGCAGATTAAGATCCTTACTCAGTATAGTAAATATAGACGGCGGGACCCCAGTTAATAATATCCATGGTCAATAACGCAGCCATGATCATGAAGGAGATGAAGCGAGTAAGGAGTAGCCATAATGGGCTCACAGATTTCCAACAAGTAGTCCATAACTGCGACGAACCGACGTGATTCCTGGGCAAACCTCCGTCCACTAGGAGGGCGTCGTGTATTGTGTTGTTATCGCGTCTTGCGGCGAATTCTTTCCTCCACAGCACCCACAAGGAGCCGATGTAGGCTCCCACCACAATGCCAAAACATATGAAATCGTACCAGTATACGAGCAGTGCCATAGTGTTTGCGGTGAGGATGAAGCTCTCGAGTAGTACCGCTCAGTTGCTTCGACTCAAAAGGTTGAGTTAGGAATACGAAAGAAATGGTTTTTCGTTTAGAACACATACCTGAAGGAGGAGATTTAGCTTATGGTTTAATGTTCATAGGATGAGACTGGTTGTTTTGACCGTTTGGTCTGGGACTCAAATCACTTTTACCACATTTTCGTGGCCAAAGTTTTAAGACCTAAATTAAAATGGGAAGGAACTCGAATCCTCGAGTTGGTATAGTTTTGTAATAATCATCAACATGGGCTAATGAAATTTTCATGCTAATATATCCGCCACTAATTTCAATTCAGATTTATAAAATTCACAAATTTTAAAATATTTAATTAAAAATTAATCTTTAATTTTTTTTACTTCCTCAAAAAAAACTTTTTTTTTATATACTTAAAAGATTTCACTTCTCTTTTCTTAAAAATAAGAATTGATATTTACTTCTCTTGAATGAGGTATCACAATTTCTCCTTTAATTTTTTTTTATGTCTTTATAAAAACTCAATTCATAATTCATGGTCTTTCTTTCACTTTTGGAGTGAAACTGGATTTTTTGTCCATACGAAGAAAATGTAGTAATATAGAAGTAGTTGATTGATGTTTTTATGTATATTTGTAAAATAAGTGATGCATCCTATTTATACACATTAGTTCCTAAATATATAAAGAAAGTATAAAAAAGAGAATAATTATATATTATTAAAAATATATGGTTGCCCTAAGAATGTTATTTAATAACATAAAAAATTATAAATTTTGTGCCGTGCCGATCAAAAAACAGTACAAAATTATTGTCTCTAGCACTGATTCATATTTGAAATATTTGCCAATTATCAGTCAGTATCGTAAACTTTTAAATCTCAAGAGATTAAATTGCAAAAAAAATAAACAAAAACAAAACAAGCTCACGCACCTAAACATGGACAAGACCACTCATTTTTATCTCTCTCCTCTCAACCCATTTTCAACGTTCACCGATTCTGGCCACCCATTGCCACCGCACCACCGCCCACAACCACTACCATTGCACCACGCCACGCTCCACCATCAAACCTGCCTAAGGCTACATGCTGCCCTCTACATCTAGTCAGACCGCCTACTGCCCCTCCACCCCTGCTCAACCTTACATACTGCAAGCTCCACCGTTGGACCACTCCACCATCGCCATGGGTTGTTGCTTCAATCTACCATCACCTCACTACTCGCCTGGAAATTGGAATGATTGCAGAAATCAAGATTTCCATTTTCTAGAATCCAAATCTAGACCCAACCCAACCCAGGCGACCTAACCCAAATTGCAATTTTTGATTTTTGATGTATTTTGAATTGCTTGTTTCTACTTTGAATTGCAATTGCATTGTATTTTGGTTGTATCATGTGTGTTTTGTGAATCTTTTATAAAATATACATCGAAAAATTTGGGTTTGAAAGTTGAAATTGTTTGTGTAAGTTGGTTCAATTTTAATAACATTTAGACATTGTGAATTTATCAAGAAATGAGATCAAAATAATATTTTGTATGAATTATGGAAGAATATTTAAGTATTGTGAATTTGTGAATTGTGAATTGTGTATATTTTAAGAATATGTTATATTATTTGTTATTTTAACAATCGTAAAAATGAGATCAAAATTAATGCATTAAGTTATTAATTTGTTAATTAATTTATATGAAACATACAATTTATAATTATTGTTTGTATATAAAAAAGTATTTAACATATGATTAATCATTTAAATATAAGATTTAGAAAATTAAATGTTAGCATTTTTATATTGTTTATTGTTGTCAAGAAATAAAATTACAAATATTAATATTATCTTATGAGTAGCAAATACACATTTATCATCTTATCTTATGGGTAGTTAAATACATAATAAAAAAATAGTATGTGAATTTATTAATTTAATTTTGACACATATCTTCATTTATTTTTATAGATAAATGAAAGGAAGTTTAAGTACTCTTGATAATTTAACCACTTCATGAAGATTCAATGATCTAACTTGGGCTCATACTGGATTGGTTCCCCTAATGAAGAATCATATCATTTGTTTGTTTCGTAATAAGTATTTGAAATGTGGAGGAATCACCAAATTAAAGAAGCATTTAGTTGGAGTCAAAGGTGATATGAAACTTTGTAAAAAAGTTTAATATGATAGGGAATTACAAATAAAAACTTGACTTAAAGAGTATCAGTATGGGAAAGATAAAAGACAAAGATTGAATTACAAAATTGGTATTGGAAGTTCTGTTGCTAGTGTTCAGGATGATAGTGGGATGTTGAAGGTGGTAATATTCCAACCCAAGAAAAAAGGAATGTTGCACCTGATATTAGGAAAAAGAAGATAAGTGTTCATTTTTTTTGCACCACAAACAATTCTTGGAGCTCAACTTTCAATCTATAATGCCTTACAATCTAGAGAAGTGGCTTTTAACGTAGATATGACAATGGGTAGATGGTGATATGATTCAGATATAACATTTAATGCTTCCTAATCTTATTATTATCAACCTATGGTAGATGTTATTGCCTCTTAGGGTCCAGGATACAAAACTCTTTCAATTAATAACTAAAAAAAATAAACTTCTAAATATCCTTGTTTATGAAATTAAAATTTATTTGGATGAAATAAAAATGACTTAGGCTACTTTTGGGTGTTCGATCATGTGTGATGATTGAACAAATAGAAGACATGAGCCTATTATTATATTTTTTGGTTTATTCTACAAAGGGCACAATGTTTTTGAAGTCTATTAATGCATTTAGCCTTGTTAAAAATCCTATTACTCTATTTGAAACATTTGATGAAGTTGTTAATGAAGTTAGCCCAGAAAATATTGCTCAGTTCATTACTGACAATGATTATACTTATAAAGCAACTAGAAGAAGATTGCAAAGAAAGTATAATTCTTTTAATTGGACTCCTTGTGTTACACATTGCATTGACTTGATTTTGGAAAATATAGTGGATGCTAGGTATTTTCCTATTATTGATGAGACTGTGCAGAAAGCAAGAAAAGTGATTAAGTTCATCTATAATCATGCATAGTTCTTGAATTTAAAGAGAAAGAATTTCACTAATGGTAGGAATTTATATTGTCTTGCTATTACAAGATTTGCAGCAAATTTCTTATCACTTCAACGTTTTATTATGATGAAGAAATAGTTAAGATAAATGCTTACAAGTGATAAGTGAGTTTCATCTCAGTATGTTAGATCTGGATTGGAGGTTTCTAAAATTATACTTGAAGATAATTAATTTTAGTGTCAATGTCAATTTTTCATCTGAATTTGTGAGCCTTTGGTGAGGATACTTTGTTTGGTTGATCGTGATGAGAAGGAAACAATAAGTTATTTTTATAACACCATAGAAAAGGCAAATGAAACAATTAAGGCTAATATGAAAAATAGGTTTTCTTTGCACACACCTTATCTTGTAGTGATCAATGAGACATGGGAAAGACAACTTTACTCTCTATTATTTGTAGCTGGGGCATTTTTAAATCCTAGTGTCTGTTTCAGATCAAGTTTTACAAAGAAAGCTAAAGTTAAGAAGAGAATGCTATTAACTATTATAACAATCGTTGCCTATGTGATGATGCAAGATCTCCTAGGCTCACAAATGGAGGTTTATAAGGATGCTTTTGATGATGCCAATTGTTATTCGTCAAAGAGACAAACTTAATCTAGGTTATATATTTTTCCATTTTTGTTACTTATTGAAAATTGATCATCACTTGATTTTGTTAATAATGCTACTTTTGTTTTCTTACAGTTACTTGGTAACACCAATTTGGAAGTGGTGTTTAAGCATTGCAAAGATTTGCAATTCAAATTATAAGTCAATATGTGAGTGCAATATGGTGTAAAAGGAATTTAAATATATTTGAATTCATCCATTTCAAGAAAAGAAATAGATTGAAGCATAAAAGATTGAATGACTTAGTCTTTGTTCGATACAATTTAAAGCTTTTGAAAAGGTTTGTTATTATCATTATTAAGTTAGATATAATTTCTTAAAAAATTTTAATGATTTAATTTTATTGTATACTAAGAATCTTAATAGAACAAGTAGTTCTATAGATCCAATTTGCATTGATAATATCGATCTTTTGAAAAATTGGGTTTATAAGGAACCAAGTTTAATAAATGAGAGTAACTTGAAAGATAATCTTGGATGAGAAAGTATTGACATGTCATTTGGTGATGAATTTGAATGATGGTGACGATGAAGCTCCTTTCAATGATGAGAATTTTGTACCTAATGAGAATTGGAATCAATGCAATTTGAGTGGATATTCAATTGAATGAAGTTTTAGGTTTTTATTTCTCCTCTTCTTTTAAATTCACTTATATTTGATGTACATGTTAAATTCTATATATGCATTATAAATGTAAATATTTCTTTTTAAGTTTCACTTCTAGTTGGTTTATTAGCATGAACTCTTGTTATAAATTGTAATTGTTAGAGAGTCATAGATATTTATTATTCTTTTTATTATATATTTTAATATAATTATTATTTATTATATGATGAAATTGTAATATTTAATTACTTTGTATTGTTCTTAATTTTATATTTGTATGATGATTAAATAATCTTTTTTATATTAATTGTGATTATTATTTATATGTGAAATATGTGAAAATAATGTTAATAAAAATAAATAAATTGTTGTTATTTTAAATTTCTATTATTATGATTTTTAGAGACTGAGTTGATGTAAAATTATAAATTATATAGTACAATAAATTGAAGGACTATTTTCTAATTTATAGACTATTTTATAAATTTAAAAAATTACCTGAAATAGTATTGATATTAATGAGGGCTCCTTTGTGACTATAAGGTTATAGGTTTAAGTCACGGAAACAACCTCTTTGTAAAAATACAAAGAAAAGGTTGCGTACATTATGACCGTTCCTAGACATTCGCAAAATAGGGAGCCTTGTGTACTGGATATATTGACTTTGACTTTTTTTGGTATTCGATATTAACCATTACCAGTACAGTACTATACTAGAACCAATGGTATAATACTAGTATGGTATTTATAATGTTGGGCCCCGATTCACATTAAGCATGTTTTATTTATTTTGAGGTTTAGACTAATAAGTCCTTTTAGTTAGAATAATTTGGGATTTTAGTGCTTAAGTAATGTTTATAAATTGAAGGAATTTAGTTAAAAATCGGATTTAATTGTGGGCCCTAAGCAGATTAATTTTATTTGAGGATTATTAGAGTGAATCTTACAAGATTTATT
>JAOSBM010000009.1:18277486-18295396 GCA_027568955.1 Erythroxylum tenue | reverse complement strand
GAAATGTGTTTGAGTTGTATGTGGATTCCGGACAGGAGGTTCGATGATGTATGATTGTGTTGATGGATTGGAAAATTATAAAAGTGAAATTTATTGAGTACCGATGGTATGAAAAGAAAGAGAAAGAAAAAAAATTTGTATCAATTTCGGATTAAACCTTCGATTTGCATTCAGTTCCGCTTAGAAATTTTCTTTCGTTTGCTTTCGCTTTTGGAAATCGTTCCCATTCGTGTTTTGTTTCGTTTTCGAATGTGAGTTGGGTTCCGGGGACGGGATCCAACACTGGTATTATAACTAAACTCAGCCCATGGTAACCAATCAAGCCAATTTCGTGATTGCTCACCTGCAAAACAACGTAAATATTGCTCTAGAACCTAGTTAACCGCTTCAATTTGGCTATCTATTTGTGGATGGTAACTTAAGCTTATTTTGAGTTCAATCCCTTACAACTTGAAGAGATTACTCCAAAATGAGCTAACAAAGATCTTGTCCCTGTCACTTAATATAGATTGTGGAATCCCATGCAATTTAACAACATTAGAGATGAAAGCATTAGCTTACTTTGGCTTCTGTGAATGGATGCCTTAAAGGAACGAAATGACTATACTTGGTAAGTAGCTCAACTATAACCATGATCACAGAATGTCCCTGCAAAAGTGGAAGACCCTCTATGAAGTCCATAGACACTTCTGCCTATGCTCTAGTCTAACTGGGAGGGGTTGAAACAATCTTACTGGACTCAAGATATTACTTTTGTAGCACTGACATGTATCGCAATAAAGTAAAAATTTCTTGATAAAGTTACGCATTCTAGGTCACCAAAAATTTTGTCGAACTCTAGCAAGAGTTTTATGGTATCCGAAATGAGACCCTATGGAAGAAGAGTGACTCTCGGTCAAAATAGATGGTAGTAAAGAGCTGTTAGGACTCAAATAAACTCTCCTTTTAAAGAACCAGACCTCATCGCGTTGCACAAGAGACATGGTTGGGCTGTTTGAACATTTTTTAAGCAAGGCAGTGTATAATGGGTCTTGTTGTACATCGGTTTGAAGTATTCCCCACCAATCAACGAATGGTAAGGAAATTGCTAGCATATTGATTTCAAATCTATGGGATAAAGCATCTGTAACACCCCACTCCCATCTGACACATGCACGTTCGCCCTTCGAATACACGTGCACATGCCCGACAGAAATGGTGTGTTAACTATTTCACCTTCACTTTATAACATGGCATTGTGAGCTAAGTCATAAATTACACATTATTCTAAAAGCCAAAATTTCCTCATTTTATATCATAAACCATAAATTACATTGTACCATTATGTTCAACATCCATGTTTACATAACATCATCCTATGAGCATCAACAGCTCAGTCTACGCAGTATGCTACATAAATAAGGAATCACAAAAGATAACACAAACTATTTATTTAGTTCCAGTTAACCGACCTTTGAGTCATATCTGATCTCTACAAGTTATACAAAATCGCTTCTATGCAGTCTTAGAAGCTAAGTCGTCGCTCTCTCGAGCCTGAAATTATTAGCGTTGCAATGTTGGTGAGTTTTGCAAACTCAGTAGAGTAACCATCTTCGATGGTTCACTCTTGTCATACAACACACAACAAATCATGTTATCATGTAATTCATATCAACTTGATTTTTTTCAAGTAATATCACATAACACCTGATCATATTTGTCATATTTCAAAAACAAAATTCAAACATTTCATCATTTCAGTACAATTTTACAGAACATACACATTGACAAATTGTCACATATTTCATACATAAAGTTCTCAAAACATTGTAATCATTCAATTTATTTAGATCATATGTGTATGCATTGTTATGGGACTCGATTTCATTTATTTTATTGTTGTGACTGTGTGCCTTTTTCACTGTCCCGTTTCCGTTATGGATATCGGGCTCTTTCATATTGTCCCTTATCCGTTGGAGATACAAGACTCTTTGTACACATTGAGCCTTAGGCTCTAATCACGAATGTCTGAGTTTTAAACTATTTTTCACTGGCGACATCAGTCACAACTGTCTTTATATTTCATGTATTGGAATGAAATGCATTCCTCAATTTCGGTCATCACATTTGATCAATTACATTTTCATTCATGTTCTTGTTCACAATAATCATCGGACTAGGTCTGGCATGAACATTCAAGTTGAGAACCATGTAGTCAATCTCATTCACATTCAAGTAGCACTTCTAATATTTTAATCATGCATCAAAACTCCTTAGACATTTCATGTCTGGAATTCAGTACATATTTATCAATATCAAATTCAATTTAGTAATAAACAAAACAAGCCAAGGTGAGACCATCTTAGGTTACTCATAATTGCTCCCTTTTGCTTATTGCCTTAAAGTCCCGGCAATGTCTGAAAGCGGTCGTTCTACTTGCTCTTTTATATGCAAAAAAATACATTTTCATATTACTATATGGCTCATTTAACTGAATAATCATATTTATAAATGTATCATGTAGTTTGCATGTTTAATGACAGACATATTCTCGAGTATATATATCTTGAATAAACTGATGCAAACTTTAATTTTTTTCTCCATATTTTCCAGAATTCACATACTCATCAATCATTCCAGTTTTTTCTCAAATCTCACTTTCGAGTCAACTTTGCATGATCATTATGACAAGGAAGATGGAGTTTTTAGACAACACTTCCTCTAAACAATTGTTCCCCTATGTTTTCAGTTTCTAATAACACCAAGATCATACAATTTGGTTCATTATTCTATGATTTATGCTCAAAATACTACAGACTAAGTACATTTGAAATTTTGGCTAGGGCATGATCATGCACTCTAAGTTTTACAACTCATATCTCTCAATTCCAATATCCAAAAATTAAAAAATTTATACCAATTGAAAGATATGAGAATAAGTTACAACTTTTGTGAAGACAACTTTGTCTGATTTTGCCTACATCAATACAGTTTATTCGATAACAACAGGACATGATTTCTGTCACGGGTAGTGCTACAGCCTAAGCCAAGACTCAATTTCATTCTTTTGAAATTCTTAAAGACAGAACAAAAATTCTACTTCTTCAAGAAAGTTGTAGCCATATGTCTCTAGTTTAATCTGAATTAAGAATCAACTCATTTGAAAATCTACAGATCAAGATATAGCCAAAATATTGAAGCATGTTTCAGTAAAAACATTCCAGTTATCAAATTCTAGTACACCTCAACATTTTCATCCAAACCTCATCAATCAATCTCTTCCAAATTAATTCAGATGGCTATAAATTTTGGTGGAGACAAAGAACAATGTGTTAAGAGTTTGTTGGTTCAAATCCCATATTATTTGGAGGTTGGATGACAAAGTTATGATCACAAGTATCAAAGACTGTTCAATTCAGAAAACCTTTGAGGCACAATCGTGCACTCCATTAGTTTCCAGACTTTGGAACACTTCTTCTCCTCTTCTTCCTCTCTTCTACTACGTAATCCGTTATTTCTAAACACCATTTCTTTCTAACTTATACTCTCCCACATATCCTATTTCCATTTACATTCAGCTCACTATCAAGATATCTCAAAATTCAAGATTAAACACAAACGTCAAAACAGAAATCATATACGTATTTCATCATGTTCTACTTTCTCTCACTACTGCATTTTCAAGTCTTCTGCACTATATCAAGATTTAATTTCACTCAAACAAAAACACATAACCTCATTCTAGTTTTTCTACACTTGTCTAAATCTCATTAAACTTCAATTCTCTCAATCTTAGAAACAATTTTTGTACAATGTCCATTTCACATAATTTTCATATAATTCATTTTTAACATCACCGAAGCTACCCTTCATGCATGAATTCACTTCCAGCACTAAAACATCATCAAAATCATTCGAATAGTATCCAGAAAACTAAAACACAACTTACTTGATTTCAGAAAAAATTTCCAGCTCAAAAATTCCAGATTTTCTAATCCTCCCAAGCAAACAAACATCAACGTAAACTTATAATCATATACAGCTAGTTCTCTAACAATTGGAGTTAGAAGCCAAATACACAAACATGCATAACAAGTTGTTTCGGTGATGTATGAAAAGAACAAGGAAAAGAGTTTTAGTGTTGGTGTTTTCGGTGGTTAAGAAGAGATGTGAGCTATAGTTAATTTTCCTTATTCAAAACAAGACAGCATGTGTTCTTAATTCACTGCCACATGTCTCCTTTGCATGTGGGCCATGTGTCAACATACAATGCTACCACGTGTCACTCTTCCATTTGTCACTTATTTTATATTTTTCCTAGTCCAAAATATCCCAAAATTTTGAAAATTCTCTAAAATTCACAAAAATTATGAAATAATTATAATATTCTCCAATAAATTTTCAACACAAATAATCCACAATTCACATTTTAATCACATCTATAAATCAAGTGTACCTGGAAAATGTCAATGAATACATGTACAATTATTTTAATGAGCCAAAAATAAATATTCACATGTTATTGCATACGATGCATGAAATGCACTTCTAATTTCTCAGTATACACTATTCTGGGGTCCTAGCCCCTAACATGGGGTATTGGGACGTTACAACATTAGCCCCTTATTCTCTTGTCCTCCCTTATACTCTATTGTATAGTCAAAACCCAAGAGTTTTGGAAGACAACGAGCTTGAGCAGGTGTAGTAATTCACTATTCTAAAAGGAGCTTCAAGCTCCTTTGATCAGTCTTGACTGTGAAAGTTTGTCCCAAGAGGTATGATCTCCATTTTCATATGGCTTTGACAATAGCCAACATTTCTTTTTCGTATGTGGACAATGTGAGAGCTGACCCTTTAATGCTTCATTGAAAAAAGCAATTGGCTGGGCTTGTTGAGATATAATAGCATCAATTCCTGATCCACTAGCGCCGCTTTCCACGATAAATGGTTGAGAAAAATCAGTAAGGCGAAGAATAGGTGGGTAAGACAACGACTCCTTAATCTTATTGAAAGCTAACTTTGCTTCCTTTGTCCAAGAAAAGCCACCTTTGGTTAGAAGTTGGGTTAAGGGTACAACGATTCCTCCAAATCCACTTATGAACTTCCTGTAGTACCCAACCATTCCCAAAAATCTATAGACCCCTTTAGTATAAGGATCCATTGCAACTTCATTTTCAGTCACAATGTATCCCAGATAATTCACTTGTTGTACTCCAAAGTGGCATTTTGACTCTTTAGCAAATAATTGGTGATCCTTTAAGAGTTGTAAGATAGTTCGCAAGTGGAAGAGATGGTCCTACCAAGTCTTGCTATATACTAGTATGTGATAAAAAAGCTAAGATTAACTTACGAAGATATGGTCTTAAAATATCATTCATTAGGCTTTGGAAGGTAGCTGGTGTGTTGGTTAGCCCAAATGACATAACCATAAATTCGTAATGCCCTTCATGAGTTCGAAATGTTGTCTTTAGAATGTCTCATTCTCGGATTCAAATTTGATGATTCCCAGACCGTAAACCAATTTTGAATAGAACCTAAAACCATAAAGTTCTTCAAGTAATTCATCAATCAAAGGAATATAGTACTTATCTTTTATGGTGATTTCATTCAATGCTCAGTAATCCACACAGAATCGCCAACTTCCATATGCCTTTTTAACCAATAAAATTGAAGATGAGAATGAGACCTGATTGCAACAATTCACGAACCATTTTCTCAATTTCTAATTTTTGGTCGTATGGGTATCTATATGGTTTGACATTAATTAATCTACCATTAGATTGTATTGGAATGTGATGGTTG
Organism: Erythroxylum tenue; assembly: GCA_027568955.1. NCBI lineage: Eukaryota > Viridiplantae > Streptophyta > Magnoliopsida > Malpighiales > Erythroxylaceae > Erythroxylum > Erythroxylum tenue. The sequence continues at coordinate 18,289,615 of JAOSBM010000009.1, read as the reverse complement.
TGATTACGAATTGGAGGCAACTGAGTGGATGTTTCAAATATTTGTTGGTACTCTTGTAGGATATGAACAATGTCAGGTGAATATTGCTTGGCTTCCATTGTTTCTTTTGTAGACATTAACTGCAAAAAAAAAAAAAAAACCTTGGACTATGAATGTTGTAACAATCTTTAGCTCTTAACAAATGCAATCCCATTTGGTTGATCCCTTGAAACATATAAGTCTTGCCTTCTTTGTGAAAATTCATGGTAAGTTTCGGATAATCCATCTCGATTAGTCCCAAAGTAGTTAACCATTTTAAACCTAGGACAAGAGAACACGCTACAATTGGTAGAACATAGAAGTCGGCTCGAGTATGGTACCCCTGTATGTTGATTGATAGTTCTTTACATTTTTCCATGCAATCAATCTTTTCTCTATTTGCAATCATAACCTGAAAGGGGCGGTCATGAGTTACATCCAATCCACATTGTTTCACTAAGGCTTGGTTCACAGAATTATGAGTGCTACGATACACCAGAATCGTAACATCCTTGCCTTTCATCTTGCCTTGAAGATGTATAGTTTGAGGATGCTCTATTCCTTCAATAGCATGGAATGAAATTTCAGGTAACTCATCTTTCTCTTGATGATAATTCTGAGCTTCAATTGGTATGTCTACCTCTTCTTTTACATCTTTTATCATAAAGAGCTAGCGACGTCGACACCTATGGCCTGTTGTGAATCGTTCAACACAATAATAGCAAAGCCCCTTCTCCTGTCGCTCATGGGCTTCTTGACTTGTAATCCTCTTAAAAGAAGTAGGATTGTTACTAGTTACAGGGAGTGATTTAAAGGTGGGTGGATGTCCTAAGATTCCAGCTGGGCTGTTGACACCTGTTTTAGTCGAAATTGCAGTTGTAGGAGGTCTTAGAAAATTTAGTTGAAATTGCAGTTGTAGGAGATCTTAGAAAATTTACTCCCTTTATCTGCAAGCCATTTATTTCTTCCACTAAACGAGCCACGCCAATTGCATCTTGCAAGGAACGTGGCTATTTTATTTTTACGTCTAACCGAATCTCGTCCTTGAGTCTTGCAACAAAACAACAAATCAAGAATTTTCAAGTAACTCATCAACTCGATGGGAGAGCCTTTCGAATTCTTCCTGATAAGCTGCAATGGTGGTGACTTGCTTCAATCTTATAAGTGTCTCAAAGGGGTCCTCATAATTTGTAGGATCAAAACGAAGTAGTAGAGCCTTCGTGAATTCTGCCCAGGATAGTGGTCCTTTAAGCTTAGCTAACCAACTATGTCATTAGAAGGCAATACCCTCAAGGTGGAAGGAGGCTAATTGAACCTTTTGCTTCTCAACCACTTCTTTGAAATCGAAATACTACTTTGCCTTATAAACCCATCCTTGCGGGTCTTTTTCATCAAATTTTGGGAAGTTGAGTTTGAGATGGTGGCTTTTTTGGTTAGCAAAAGGTTGAGAGTGACTTGTTAGTTGGTTGAATGGGTGAGATGATGCGCTTGATGCAAAGGGATTAATGTTGGGATTGGTGGGGTGAGTTTCCTTTGTTGACTCCAAGTTTTGGAGTTTGATCAATATAGTTTGTATTGTGGAGTGTATCTCATCATTGTTGGATTTGAGACGCCCCAAATCTCATTAACCTAGTTTCGAAATTTTGCATTGGATTGATTTCGGGTTGTCATGTCGAGCCTAACCTACTCTGATATCACTGATAAGAATAATTTTCAGAAAAGAAACAAAAAAAAGAATCAAAAGATTGGGTCGAAATAATTCTGGTCATATCCGTCTATTCCTCCCTTAAAATGACTTTTTATAAGCTATTTATCATAAGGATAAGAATAATGAAGCCTAATATTTAGTAAGAAGTGGTTCCAAGCCCAACGTTTATTTACTTGCAATAGAAAATAAAGCAACAATCAAGGTTGAGTCATCCAACAACTCCGTTTATCTTCAAATCACGTAATAGTCCTTCACGTTCCATCCAAGTTACAGCCATGTACCTATCGTAAAGGTTTCCATAATTTTACGTACCTTTTGGTGAGTTAAAGGTCTATAGTTATTGTTATTGGACTCATAAAAATCGATGAGTTAGTAGAAGAAGTAGAAAATAAGAGAATTCTTGGGTTGGAAGTTGATTGTCTGTTTGTCTTGTGGTTCAACTTAAATAGTATAGAATGGAGGAGTTCTTAGTTTCTTGGTGATGACTTGTTCACGACATTTCCAATTAGATACGAATGACAAATAAGACAATGACAAGTATTTTGCTTGTTAATGTTTGTGGTGAGCCTTATATGTCAGCTATGATGTCCTGAGTCTTTATCTAAAAAAATTATAAATTTTTTGTATTATGTTAACTCAAAAGTCATTCTAAACGTTTCACAAACATTAAACCAAAACATTTAGAGTTAAAATTTACCTTTTTACCTTATTCATCAAGCAGATTCAGCTATTATCCAAGTATCCAGGATAAACACCACAATACATCAGTTATCTGATTGCTATTGTTAAACAGCTAATCCATACATAAAAACTGAGACTTTCGTCCCATGGAGGAGTTTGTATGGCCTCTCTTTAAGCAAAGAGTAAGATAGCTCATCTTAATGCAGTAAACTACAAGTGAATTGGGCATCTGATAGGGAAAGCTTCTCTGCCTTGGTAACTGCACTCAAAGGGAGGGGAACAAAACTCCGTGAAGGCCCATAAAAGTGAGGGAACTGGTTGGTACCATCCACAGCCTCGTATATCAATCCATCACCAAGCTGCATATTGCACATAAAGATAAAGAAAGGATAAACCTCGTGTAAAACTATATACCAAATGCTCCATACCTTTTTAGCAGCAACCTGAAGCAGGTACAATTCCATCTTGGTATTCTGAAAAAATCTCTCCAGTGTTGGCCTCACCTGTTGCCGGTGGTGATATAATAATTTTCATCACACCCACAAATCAAAACAATTAGAGAGGATACCCAGAAACAAACAATCCTGTAACCATCAGCCTTCAATTTGGATATCAAAAGAAAGAAACAGAAAAAAAGAGAATACCTGATCGAGCTTGCTCAGGTGGATGAAACCGGCCGACCGATCAAGCTCACCACCGTAGACAGATCCGTTACTCTGCAACTCTTTCCACTCCTCAGCGGTACTTATCCTATACACAAACTCTTCTTCACCAGCCATTTCCCATTCACACCACCACCATCAACCACAGCGACACCAAGTCGTCACGAGTCCAATTCCTCTGTCCAGTTTTATGGTGTCTTATTGTGTCCAGTAAATCTCAACCATTTATTTATGTGGGTCCCACGTGGATCCCACATAAATAAACGCGGGGCCCGCATAAATAAATGGCTGAGATTCACTGGACACAATAAGACACCATAAAACTGGACAGAGGATCTTGTCCCAGTCGTCACACCACCTCGAAGTATACAAACAATCACCTCACGTGCGTGTCTCCCCACATCGCAAGTGCCTTTGCTGTTCTTTTCTAATCGGGCTTCTACCAATGGGCCCATTGGGGGTTACTTCTCTGGCCCATCTACGCTTGTACTAAAATTCATGCGTCATTACAACGCATAATTTAAACTAATATATTAATAATATTAATATACATATATGATAATAAAGGCGGCGTGAACGAGGATCGGTCGATGCACTCTGTTACTCAGACACACTCGGTGGTGTTGGTACTCCGTTTCTTGAAGCTTCTACGGAGAATGGCGATCACGATGAAGCTTGGCTCACTCACTCTTCTCCATTCTTCTCATGACCATCCAAAGAACGAGCTCTCTCTTTTGAATTTCAACTTATCCCAGCTCGGATACCCTCGATTTAATCAGTCCAGCTTCTTGCCGAAGCAGCGATCGAGAAATGCTGCTCCTCTTGTTCCTACGATCAGAGCTCAAAGAATTCCTGGTATGTGCATTTTGTTTTCTGGGGTTTGTATTGGAATTACAGTAGCTTAGGATAAGCGCTCATTTTGTTTGGTTGCTTAATTATAGAGTATGTTCCCGATGCTAAATTCTACAAAGTGGAAGCGATTTTGAGGTAAATTTTCTTTTTCATGTTTCGTGGATCCTTCTGGTGTTGTTAATTTGAACTGGTTAACTTTTATTTTCTTGTTTCTTTCTTTATCTGGTCCGGTTGTACTGAATTTGTTCTGAAAAGACCCTGGAGAGTCTCTCAAGTTTCCTCGGTGAGTTGATAGTGTTTTTTGAACTTGCTTTCTTCTCCCGTTGTTGATTTCTGTGTATGATCATATCCTTATTTACTACCTGAAGCTCTACGAGTCACATTCAATTAGATATGAAAATATTCAGTGATTATCATGTACCTTGAGACGCTAATTATGTAGCATAACTGGAATTCATTCTACTAAACAATAAGTGGATAAAGATCGACCTGATAAAGACAATTTGTTTGCTTGATGTATCGTTGCAAAGATCGTTCTGTCAACTCTTTCCCATTTCTTGGTATGCGAACCTGTATTTGTATGACACGTGATGATCGACTATTGCATTGATTGTGCTTCTTAATGGAGTTTTTTGGATAATTGAAGCTGTTAATGCTTTCAAAATTCTGAGCTAACTTTGAGTATACTGGAGTCTGTAGCGTACCTCTCAATTGGAACAGGATCTTGACTGTCAAAGCTGTTCCTTGTATAGTTTTTTAAGTTTCGATACACGCCTCACTTAGCAATTCTAGTAAACGCTCTACTCAATTTAGGTCATTATGTTTTTCAAATTAAAGTCACTGGATCATGACACACCTCTTTGCAAGTTTCAGAGTCTCTTAACTGATTTAGTTGTTCAGTTCCCAGACCATATAAGCTTTACCGGTTCCAACTTGGTAATCTGATCTTGCTCAGTCCTCTTTTCATTACTTTTCTGGCACTTTAGGTACGCATTAATGGGTGGATGTGTTGCTTTTTTGAGTGAGATAAGCACTCATCTAGCTACTTTTTTTTTCTTTTTAAACCAAAAAAAACGTAGATATATAATGACTATTCCATGCTTGAATTCATAGTCGTCATTCTACCTTGACAAGATAAACTTGGTCCTTTCAAGGCACTCGATACTCTACAACTGTTATGTTCCATCAAACAAATGAGACCCAGTGTCTTTTTTTCTCACAGCTTTCCAAACTTCTGCTTCAATTTAGCATCTGAATCTCTATAGATTTCGTAGCTAAATACTATTGTTACTTTATTGGTGAAAGTGAAGGCTTTGCTGAAAATTGGGATTCGTGGTGTCACTGTTTCTGATGTTCGAGGATTTGGTGCTCAAGGCGGTTCAGCAGAGAGGCATGGAGGTGAGCTTTAAGCTTCTAGATATGTTGAAATTCCGTTGTGTAAATGCTAAATGTCCCATAAAATCAAAAACTAGATATATATTTTCTATATTACAATTCGAATATTTATTTCTCACGTGTCACATCCCATGCCTTATATTTTGGCTCTTATTTAGTATTATGTCCATATTGGTTCGGAATAAAGTCATAATCCCTATATTTATTGACCTAACACATCCCTTGATGATTTTTGCTCCCAACAATGTAGGCTCAGAATTTTCCGAGGACAAGTTTGTTGCTAAAGTTAAAATGGAGATTGTGGTGAGCAAAGATCAGGTATGCACATGAAGAACGGACTGTTTGTGAAGGTCAAATGATTTAAACATTCAACTGTTGTTTGTCTTATTCAGTCATCATATCTCAGGTTGAGGCCGTGCTGGAAACAATCATTCAGGAAGCAAGGACTGGAGAAATTGGAGATGGAAAGATTTTCCGTAAGATCTTTTGCATTGAGAAAATCAGATCCTATGAATCATTTTTTCCCCTTTACTAGTAAAAGTTGGAGAAGTGGAACTTGTTTCATTTGTTATCTTGTTCACTATTTTTGCACTGGTACCTTATATGTTGTTGTCTGTTGACCTTAATGCAACTCAGTTTTTGCCTTAGTTTCATTTCATGTATACTTATAACTGTTGTATGGTTATTTTTATTTTGTTAACTAAAACAGAACCGCATTTTATACTCCTCTTCAAATCAGGATTTCAGAGGAGGCTAGTTATTTGTTGAGAGTGAAGACTAATGTATTGCAGTATATCTTGCATTGTGATAACTCGACTCCAACTTGTATGGCCACAGTCTCAAACATTTGTCTAACGGGAAAACATGCAATTCTTTAACTGTTTACTCATGTTGTCTGATTTCTAATGAGGTTTCCATTGATTTTGCAGTGGTGCCTATTTCAGATGTTATAAGAGTTCGCACTGGTAATTTACTAGCTGTTCTGTTTTTATCTTTACCTCATTTTTGGAGTTCAATGACTAAGCAACGCTTTTTCCTATTTTTCGGTTGTAATGTTCAAGCCGGAAGGCATTTACCAGTAGCTAAGCGACCTTTAATGTGAAATTTGTAGGTGAACGTGGCGAGAAGGCTGAGAAGATGACAGGAGGTCGATCTGACTTGTTCATTAACTAGCTGAAAGTAGCAATATGTGCAGTGGCATTTAACTCGATACTTCGCGAATAAAAATTAGGCTACTATTCTTGGCATCTAACTCTGGAATGGGGGCTGGAGGTTTGCATAATGGGTTTTTAACGAAACGCTGTTGGGCCCGTGGGGCCTCCATGCTCGAATTTATGAATTATAAACACTTACGATGCGTATCATTCTAGTTTGATGAGACTCGGAATGGCTGAATTTTGAGTTACAGGGAATGGTTTAATGTTTGGAGGACAATGTAGTAATCTCCGCAAGTCTTCAATTGTAGATGTCAAAGCAACAGTAGAATGAACTACTCGTTGAGAGAGAACACGCGAACCTAAATGAGGGGCGGTCTTATTGTTCATCGAGTATGAGAAGAAGCTTAGTTAGCGGTGAACAAGAGAATAGAGGAAATAATTTCGTGCAGTTTTTTTTTTTGGTTGCCCACGAGGTGCTTTAGGCGGGTCTCAATTATGGAAAGGTACCTTTAAGCCATCCACATCTAGACTAATTTTCGCTCGAGCCGGATAGGTCTTTTGCGAGACGCCAATTGGTATCTTTACTGTCAAATAAATTACGAATCTCTTGCCAGCCTGTCACGAATCCCAATTTTCAGCCGGGTATTTGCTCGAATCCGTGACAGGCGAGATGCCAATTGGTTCACTCCTGTGAATGTCTTCGCAATTTATAACCTTATTAATCCCACCTCTAACCCAATTGATCACATCCCAGTAAGACCTCTCAGTCAACGATTTGCATGCTCCATGGAGTTTGGAAAACGCATCATCGTATTCACACCTGCATGTCCCAAGTTTTTTCTGGGCAGTGAGATCAGTTGCCTTTGTTGGAAGAAGTTAATTCAAAATTTTAGGAATTTGTTTTGTTATTTTGTTAGCATCAAATTAGGCGGATGATTTTCTGTTGTTATACTTCCTACTTTCTAGGTAGAACGTTGGGAGTTTTATGCTTAACAAACTTTCCTCTCCAGCATGTATCTGTTCTCTTTAGCTTCAATAATATGAATGATTAACGTCATATATCTCCTTTCGTCATTGTTTTTTAATTTTCTCCAACAATATTGGCATCAGAGTTAGGTTCTTTCTGAACTAGGAACTTAATTTTTTTCTGAACATGGCAACAAACTCAAATGCAGTTAGTGTGTCTGCACCACAAATTCCAATCTTTAAGGGAGATTCATATGAGTATTGGAGCATAAAAATGAAAACGTTGTTCAAATCACAAGATCTTTGGGATTATGCGGGGAAACGCTGCGTAGAAACAAGTGATGACAACGAGACAACAAAGAAGGAGAATTAGAAACGAGAAGCCAAAGGGCTGTTTTTTATCCATCAAGTAGTAGATGAAGCAATCTTCTCACAAATAGCTGCAGCAATTACCACTAAGCAAACATGGTCTATCCTAAACATAGAGTTCTAAGGATCAACAAAGGTGATCACCATTAAGCTTCAATCCATTTGACGTGAATTTGAAACTTCTAGCATGAAAGGAGATGAGTTTGTACAAGAGTATTTGACAGGTATCTTTGCTATTGTGACCTAGATGAGATCTTATAAAGAAAAATTACTGATGAAACAGTAGTTGCCAAGGTTTTAAGAAGCTTAATGTCTAAGTTTGATTATGGAGTAGTTGCAGTCGGGGAATATAAAGATCTGTCTATTTTTTAGTTTGATGAATTAATTGGGTTCATTGCAAGCACATGAAGTCAAGATTAATAAGACAACATAGAAGGAAGAAGAAAAAGCCTTTCAAACCAAAGGAGAAGCATAATCTTCCAATCAATGAGGAAGAGGTAGAGGTTGTGGTGGATTATGAGGAAAGGGGAAAGGCTGTAACAGCTCAGTCCAATGTTCTTATTGCAAAAAATTTGGGCATATAGAGAAGTTTTGTTGATCCAAGCCAGAAGAAGAAGCTAACTACGCAAGAGAAGAAGAGGAACAAGGTGATTACTTGTTCATGGCTCACAATTCTAAAGAGGGGTTGATCAATGATGTCTGGTATTTTGATAAAGGGTGCTTGCATCGTATAACCGGAGGTAGATCCAAGTTGAAGGAGCTAGACAAGTCATCAAAACTCATATGCAGTTGGGAAATGACAAGCAACTTCAGATAGAAGGACTTGGGACAGCCATGGTAATGGTATGTAACTGAGCAAAGTTTATTAAAGATGTGCATTATGCTACTTGTCTAGCTCACAATATGATAAGTGTGGGTCAACTAATTGAATGTGGATATTTTGTGGTATTTAACAGATCACGATGTGTGATAAAGAATGAGAAATTTGGAAAAGTGCTTGCTCATGCTAATATGTCTCCAAATAGAATGTTTCCTTTGGATTTTTTGTGAGCACAGGGGAGGCTTTGGTTAACATGGAGTTTGATGGCAGTGAACTATGACAGTTGAGGCATGGTCACTTAAACAAGAAGAGTTTACAACTGTTGACAAATAAGCAGATGGTCAGCAGCCTCCTATCAATCTGTACATAAAAGAAGCCATGTGAAGTGTGTGAGCTTGGGAAACAAACAAAGAAGGCTTTCCCAATTGAAAAAGCTAGGCAAGCAACTGAAGTTCCGAAACTAGTTCATACTGATTTATGAGGTCCCATAAAGAGTGAGTCTTTCTCGGGAAGTAAGTACTTCCTGTTTTTTTAAAAGAAAGAATAAAATGCATTTAAAGGAAAAATATAATTAAAGGCTTACAACATATCTAGGGGAATACCCCTTAAAGCCATGAAAACATCAGATACTATTTAGCTAAGCAACATATCATAATCGAAAGAAAAAGACTAGAGAATGTTGTTGTTGGTGGGAATGCTACGTAGCACCACAAGTTCTTTGATGGTGTCTAAAACTTCAAAGATAAGATTGTCTATAGGCTTGGACTTAGATTCAAATCGCCTAGCATTTCTCTCTTTCCATATAGATTGGACATAGAGACTAACTACTATTGTGTGGGATGAGATCTTAGTAACTGTCTGAGATGATAACCAATGAATATCAGCAAAGAAGTTGTTCTCTTGGAGAAGACAATCGCAACGCATGAGAATAGCTCTCCATATCATATTAGTCACCTCACACATAAAAAATAAATGATCTTGTTGTTTACTGATGATTATAGCTGAATGAGTTAGGTGTATTTCTAACATTGAAATCAGAAACTTTTGAGCATTTTAAAAAATTCAAAGCTATGGTAGAAAAGCAAAGCGAAAAAATCTAAAGGCATTATATACAAATTGTGGTAGAGAGCTCCTCTCAAAGGAGTTCATAACATTTGGTGAGGAGCAAGGCTTCAAAAGGGAATTGACAACACCTTATATTCTGAAGCAAAATGGAGTAGCTGAGTGGAAGAATCGGGCAGTAATTGAAATGGTTTGTGCAATGATAAAATCTAAAAGGCTTCCTAACTGTTTCTGGAAAAAAGGCGTGGCAATAGCTGTTTATCTTCTAAATATCTCACCCACAAAAGCTGTGTGGAATCAAACTTCTTATGAAGCTTGGAAAGGTAACAAGCCATCAGTAAGCCATTTATGTATTTTTGGCTGCGTGTGTTATGCTTACGCTCACTTCTGTGTAGCTGAGCTGACTCTATTGGAATTGATTCATTAGGAGGAGACTCTTCGGATGAAGAGATCGAGTTTGGCAATGGACTTGTTCTTACTAGTGTCGACTTCTGTGAATTAATCAGAGTTGTTACCTCTCTTTCGAATTCAACTTCTCCTTTCTCTTCTTCAATTGACGTCTGTGGATTCTTATCTTTGCTTTTCCACTTCCAAGCTGCTTGCTCATCAAACATTACATTTATGCTAATGGTTATACAATCCTTTATATGGCCATAAAGGCCATAGCTTTAAGAGCGTGGTATAGTAAATTTACAAGTTCTTTGGCATAAAGGGCTTCGAGAGGAGTATGCATGAGCCAACCTTGTACGTTAAGAAGCAAGTTCTTTTGCGTAAAGGGCTTCGAGAGGAGTATGCATGAACGAACCTTGTACGTTAAGAAGCAAGGTATGAGTGATTTGTTGATAGTAAGTTTATATGTTGATGATAGGATTTGCAGTAGTTCATCAAATCAGCTTATATTTGAATTTAAAAGCTCTAGGAAGTCAATGTTTGAGATGACATATTTGGGTGAATTGCATTACTTCTCAGGGTTAGAAGTTATTCAAAGCAAGGAAGGAATATTTATTTCCCAAAAGAAGTATATTGATGATACTTTGAAGAAATACAACATGAAGGATTGCAAAGAAGCCATTACACCCATGAATATCAATAAGAAACTACAAGCAGATGATGGAACCAAGTAAGCTGATGGTGGTTAGTACTAGAATTTGATTGGTCATCTTATGTATGTGATAAATTCACTTTCAGACATTAGCTTCTCAGTAGGTGTGCTCTCCAGATTTATGCATCATCCTACTAAGCACCATTTCGAAGCAGCTAATAGAGTACTTTGATACTTGGCTGGAGTAAAGGATATGGGGATATGGTATCGGAAAGCAATTTTGTTCAGCCTCAAAGGATATTGCGATAGTGACTAGGTAGGAGCTGTTGATGATCTAAGAAGCATGTCTAGAAGCTGCTTCACTCTTGGTTTGTGAATTGTTTCATAGAGCTCCAAAAAAAAAAGCTATTATGGCTCTTTTATCCACAGAAGCTAAATATGTTGTAATAACTTTAGCAACATGTCAGGAAGTATAGCTAAGGAGAATTTTATGTGACTTGGGATATGAGGAAAAGGAAGCTACTCACTTATTCTGCGATAGCAAATTAGCAATAATGTTAACAAAGAATCTTGTCTTTCACAGTGGGACCAAACATATTGAGATTAAACATCATTTTATTATGGAGCTAATAGTTAAAGGGGAAGTTCAATTATCAAGTTGCCGAACAAATCAACAAGTTGTAGCCTTCTCACCAAGAACTTATCATAAAAGAAGCATGAAGATTTTTGTGTTCAATTAGGGCTCTCCATATTCAAATGAAGAGGAAGTGTTGGAAGAAGTAGTTAATTATAATTTTTAGGAATTTCTTTTGTTATGATGTTAGCATCAACTAAGACAAATGATTTTAGGCCATTGTACTTCCTAATTTCTAGGTAAAACATTGAGAGTTTTGTGCTCAACAAACTTTATTTTCTAGCACATTTCTTATTAGCCCCGGAAATTTTTTATTATTATTAATTATTAAGCATGATTAGATTAGATTGAAGTCTTAATAAATTAAATTAAGATGACATTAATTAAGTATGATCGTAATTAATGAGGTTAGGTAGCATTAATAAGTTAGGTAGTATAAGTTAATGGAAATTAATGTGTTAGTATGGTAGCATTTATTATGTTGGGTAGCATGAGGTCCAATGGGCTTGGGCTTAAGTGGGTTTAAATGCAAGTGTAGAAAGAAAGGGGAAGAAGCCTTATATTGGTTGGGCTTAAGTGACTTGGGCTTAAGTGACTTAGTAAGTATAAAAGGAAAGAATTAAAAGGGAAAGAAGAGAAGTGGTCTTTCATTAAGAGAGGAAGAAACGAAAATAGAGAGGGAGGAAGAGAGAAGGTCGTGGAAGGAGGAAGAAGAAGGAAGAAAAGAAGACTTTTGCTAGGTTTGATTTTTCCAAGAGATCAA
>JAOSBM010000009.1:18245627-18262229 GCA_027568955.1 Erythroxylum tenue | reverse complement strand
ACAAAAAATAAACTTGAGCCTCGGTCCACTAAATGTGTCTTTCTCGGTTACAGTGTTCTTTACAAAGGTTACAAATGCTTGTCACTTTCCACCAATAAAGTTTTTTACTCACGTCATGTTATTTTTGATGAACATGTTTTCCCGTTCAAGGAGAGTGATGGGCAGACATCTGTTCTCGGTCCACCGCCACCACCTGCTACTATATTTTTCCTCGGCCTACCCCCTTCTCAAGCAGCAAGCTTGCTGCCTATATCTGCTTCCACGCCAACCTTGCCGACTGCTCCGATCACTTCAGCAGCCCCTGTCCCTGTTACGCCTGCTGTTCCCGATCCCTGGGTTCCTGTTGAGCCAGCTATTGCAGTCGATACGCCTGCTCTGGCTTCTTCCATGTCTCCTGCTTCACTGCCGACCGTACCCATTGCAGCACAAGGTACTGACAGCCGGCATTCGATGGTCACTCGATCACGGACTGGTAATTTAAAACTGAGGGTATTCAGTGCTGTTTCGCCTCTTGTTTTGACTGCCCCCTCTTCATACACTGATGCCGCAAAGCAACAAGTTTGGCGTCAGGCCATGTCTGATGAGATTGATGCATTGATGTCCAATGGGACATGGGATTTGGTTTCGCGTTCTCTAGCCTCTAATGTGATCGGTTGTAAATGGGTATATCGCATTAAAACCAAGGCTGATGGTTCGATTGATCGTTATAAAGCTCGCCTGGTTGCGAAAGGCTTTCACCAACGGCCGGGTATTGATTATATCGAAACTTTCAGTCCCGTCATCAAACCCGCAATGATTCGTCTTATATTGTCAATAGCAGTTAATTTCCGATGGCCTATTTGACAGCTTGACGTGTCCAATGCCTTTTTACATGGAACCCTTGATGAACCGGTGTTCATGGAGCAGCCCCAAGGCTTCATTGATTCGACTAAACCGCACTATGTTTGCTCTCTCAAGAAATCTCTTTATGGCTTGAAGCAAGCCCCACGAGCTTGGTTTTTCTGTCTCTCCAATGTTCTTCAGCGGATTGGTTTTAAAGGTTCCAAAGCTGATAGCTCGTTATTTATCTATTCGGTTGGTAGTGATATTGCTTATTGCTTGGTGTATGTTGATGATCTCATTTTGACGGGCTCTTCCACTCGTCTGCTTCATCACATCACTACACTCCTCGGCAAATCTGTAGCACTTAAGGATTTGGGTCCCCTTTCTTACTTCCTCGGTGTTGAGGTTGCCTGGTTGTCCGTCGGTTTGCAACTCTCGCAGACCAAATACATTCTTGAGCTTCTGAAACGGGCGAACATGCATGAAGCTACTCCGGTTTCAACTCCTTGTACTCCTCAACTCGACTTGACTGCTTCCACCTCGTCCCATTTTGATGATCCGACTCTCTACCGGCAAGTCGTTGGTGCCCTTCAATATTTGGCACTCACTCGACCCGACATCACCATGGCTGTTAACAAAACAGCCCAATTCATGCATTCTCCGTGTGTTCATCACTGGCAGGCTGTTAAGCGAATTTTACGTTATCTGCGCGGCACAACCGACCATGGCATCGTCCTCAAACCTTCCCCTTCGGCCGCCATTGTTGCTTACTCTGATGCAGATTGGGGTGGGGATAAGACTGATAGAAAAAGTACGTCTGTCTATGTTGTGTTTCATGGTGCCAATCTTGTCTCTTGGAGCTCGAAAAAGTAGAAAACCGTTGCTCGATCAAGCACCGATTCTGAGTATCGTGCCCTCGCTTCAGCTGCATCCGAGGTGTATTGGCTTCAGTGCCTTCTTTGTGAGTTACATCAGCCCCTTCCTCGCACACCACGGATATGGTGTGACAATGTTTCTGCCACCTATCTCGCTGCTAATCCGGTCTTTCATTCCCGTTCGAAGCACCTCGAGTTGGATTTTCACTTTGTTCGCGATCAAGTTCGACAGAAACACTTGATTGTTTCTTACATACCGACGGCTGACCAGCTCGCTGATGTCCTCACCAAACCATTGTCCAAGCAGCGCTTCTTGGCATTCAAAGACAAACTCATGGTGTTTCCCCCCATTCGTTTGCGGGGGGGTGTTAAGGAACTGACTTAGTCAACTCTTCTTTTGCTGCCATCGGTTATACTCTATCACTTAGTTGAGATTTTGTTGTATTTATTCTTTGAATATTTTTGTGCAAATCTTGTAATCTTATCTCAACTCTCTTTGAGATTAACTCTTGTATTTATAGCTAATTCAATTCAATGAAAATATTATCTTTTGCACCATCAAAACCTACTGTCTTACACAACTGTCACCATAACAAAATGACTCTTTAAGTGAGGAATATGTGAAGGATCACATAAGCAGCGAAAATAAAAATGCAATCCTATATTCATCTATTGCGTTTAACAAACATACTAATAGTAAAAATAGGCAAAAATAAATACCTGAAATTTTTAAGGATTAATTGGTAATAAACTTCAAAAATATGAAGTCTCTATGTACTCCACACCGAGAAATATGTCCCGCTTTCAACACTTGATATAGCTATGGTTAAATTTTGAAGAACTCTTTCTTTAAGAATAAAGCAAAACAATTTTGTCTCTTTTCTCTTGTTTTTATTTTACGTACAAAAACGAGAGTATGTATATATTATGCACTCTTCATTCTTTTGTAAGTGTTTTAACGTTTCTTTTTTCAAACTTGAAACAGCATACCACATAACGTTTCGTTTTTGGTTTTAAACGTATAACCAAAAACAAAACTACCAACGCTTACCATCTTATGCTTTTTGCTTGTTTTTTAAATAATAATTATTATTTATAAATGAAATAAAATGAAAATATTTTATTTTATTCATTTATTTTGTACAAGAGAATTTCCAATATTAATTATATTTTCTGTGTGAGCAAAAAATATAATAATATGCCATATAGATTATTTAATAAATTATCTCATAATAAATTAAGTAATCATAAACAGGAAATATTACACTCGTAAGTTTGTGACCACATAAGTTCATCATTAAGCCGGTAGTAATTAATCTAATTAACTACTAATCAAGGTTGGCGTCTAACAACACTCCTCAACGATAATCAGATAGATACTTAATTATATCCAATGATCATTCAACTAGCATTTTTACATATTAGGTGTCTGACATCAAAACATAATAAGTGACCTATTGATTATTATGATGATCTCATATCAAAGGAAAAATATACATTTAAATCCTTATGAGAATATCCTACTTAACAGTTCATAGGTAATATTAACCATTGGGAATTCTCAGTTTGGTCAGTTCAATGATCATATCTCCATAAGCATCATCTATATATGTAACTTAGTAAATGAGATCTACTAATATCCATAGCATATATATATATATATATATATATATATATATAAAACTTAGTAAATGAGATCTACTTATATCCATCTAATAGATACTATTACATCCATATTGTTCTAACCGAATCATTAAAGTCCTTATTTGATGATCCTTTGATTAAGAACACTTTTAGATTAAACCCTAAAGACTTGACTCTTATTATCATAATCTCCATTATGATGGCAAGTATATAAATTTAATCAAGGACTTATCATATTAAAATAAAAACAATAGACATAATATGATAATATAATCGCTTGCCATGTTATTAAACAAAGTTAATAATCACAAAACAAAAATGTTCATTCTATTACATAACGATTGGGTAATGGGTATAATTACAACATCATGATTATGACCACGTCTTCCTAGCAAGAAGAAAACGACCTTGCATTTGTGGCCATAAACTTTTATATTGTTCTATAAATATCAAATCTTGACATGCTCTTTTAAACACAATGTTTAAAAAAATACAAATAAACAAACAGTCATATTATCATGTGTTGTGCTTACTACATGTAATTGTCAAGTTTCAGTTTTAATAATGTTATTCCAACTATAGTTTCCACTTCTTGTTCATGGTTCTGTGCTGTGCTGCTTCTTTATAAAGTATCAGGTTGCGACAAAAGATGATGTTATCGGTAGGTATAATAAAGATTGTATATAATATGCTTCTTTATAAAGTATCACTTGTATAGTCTCCTTCTATATATGCCTAAAGAGGTGGGTATTAATTTGTAATCCTAAAAGGAAATGAATATGGGACATTATTGCAAACAAAACTACATCTATCAACAACTACAGTGTACACTCATCGCATTTTTTCCTAGGTTATTGTTCCTGAAATTGTAACTTTGCTTGTAACCTTTTTACTTTATCTTCAGACAATGTAAATAAATGATCTCATCTTCACTCAAGACATGCCAGATATTTTCATACTATAGCTTTCCATTCACCTTTTCCATTTCAGGATTATGCACTAAAAGTATGTTCTGAAATATAAGGTAAACCAGACACTGGATCAATAGATAACACTCATGTTAATATTAGTCTTGCTTCCCAAACTTTCTTTTTAGATGATCGGAAATCATAAATTCACCTCTTCGGGATCAAAACTTTCGTTCTTTTTTATTGTTCACTCACTTCAACTACCCTTAAATTCTTTCATCCTGTCATGATTGAATATATAAACATATTTAGGAAGCAAAGAATGTAATATAAAACAAATTGATCTGGTAGTTTAAAGGTAAGGTGGTCTGCATACATAGGTTATGATTTGCCTCACCTTTGTCCATCACTAAAAAAGGTGAATCTTGCGCAATTTAAGCTATCAAATTTTAGTCCACAAAGGAAACATAATAATTGAATAACAAAGACGAAGATCATTAGATGAGCAGGCGATGAAAGCAATCAAGCAACAGATACAAAAACAAATACAAGCAACAGATACGTGGAGAAATCGCAGAAACATAATAAATGAATATGCTACAGTAACATATGCATGGTACTGTAGCATAATCAAAACTAAATTCTTAATTCACTTGTTGATATTTTTTGTCAAGACGAACATCATTAGAAGAGAAGGCGACGAACGTAAGTCAAGCACTAGATACAAAAACACATGCAAGCAACAAATGTGTGGAGAAATCATAGAAACAACATAAGTGAATATGCTACAATAACATGTGCATGAGTACTGTAGCATAATTAAAACTAAATTCTTAATTCACTTGTTGATGTTTTGTGTCAAGACGAAGATCATTAGAAGAGAAGGCGATGAACGCAAGTCAAGCAACAGATCAGAAAACACATACAAGTAACAAATACGTAGAGAAATCGCAAAAACTATAATTGAAAAATAGAGAATATGCTACAATAACAACAATAGCAATTCAAGCAACAGATAAGAAAGCAAACACAAGCAAGAGATACGCAAAGACGCAGAAGACGACCAACAAATACGAAAACAAACCTAAGGAAATTGTAGCACCCGTGAAGATGCAAAAGACAAAGTCGACGTAGAGGGAGAGAAACCAGTATGATTTGTTTTTGTGAATTTTTTTTAAAATGAACGAAAACATGATTTTTACATTTTCGTAAAATGGTTACCATTTTTATTTTTAAAAACAAAATATAAAAATAAGTTTAACCAAACACGATTTTAGCGTCAGTTTCTAATTTTACAAAAACAACAACAAAATACCCAAAGAAAAAGGAAAGCAAGCACAACCTTAACCATTGACGGAGCTACATTGGGGCCCAATGCCCCTAAGACTTTTTTAAAAAATATTTTTAATATATATATATATATATATATAAAAGAACGGAGTTATTTAAGGGTCATTGGTGTACTGAGCTCCTCAAAATTTTAAAAAAATTAATATTCGGACCCTCATATATTAAATTTCTGGCTCCGTAACTATTTGAACATAATAATTTGTAGAGTAAAAAAATATAGACCTTATATATAATTTAATAAAATTATAAAATATATTTTAATCTTTAAAATTCTTGAACAAAAATCTTTCTATTTTCAATTTAAAAAACTCATTCGCTTATACTTTAAGGTTTAAAAAAATGATAGAATACACAATATAAAATAATCAAATATCACTAATACAATAATTCAACTCAGTTCTTGTTTCAAACAAATTAAATTTTACTTAAACTATTAGTTTGTGCTTCAAACTAATTAAATTTTACTTAAATTATTAGTTTGAGTTAGGTTAATCACATGTATTTCATCATTATTTAATAATTATAATGTAAGACAAAAGATTTTATGAAAAAATAAAAATTAAAAAGAATTTTTATAAAATTTTAAAGAGTAATTATTCTAAAATTACAAGAAAAAATTTAACTTTATTTCTGATGTATAGTCCCGACAGATTGATTAAGGCAGCACAAAAGTTAATTTGAGGATGCTTGAAAAAGGATTTTAAGACGAGTAAAGCCTTGATGTCGTATGTTAAAAATGTTCCGTAACCTGAACAGCTAATAAATTTATAAAAATTTCTACCTGTCTTCTTTTATATGAGACGCATGTAAACATTACCTGAACAACTACTAGACGTACTATAACATGAAGTCTCAGTTTTCTGTAAACTTCTTTACAGAGATAAGTTTGAGGCTCAAAGGATGTACGTGACCGGAGATTCGGAAAATTGAGTTTAGATCTTTCGTCTAATTTTATAGTATTTTATTGTGTCTAAAAAATTTCAGCGATTTATTTGTACGAGTTCCATATTTATTTATATAAGATTCATGTGAGACTCGCATAAATAAATGACTAAAATTTACTGTATATAATAAAATATCATAAAATTGAATAAATTATCTTACTCTCCAAAATTCTGGTAGGCTTATGATTGCTCCTAAGACAATATTGTATTCACATCGACTACCAAAATTCAGCCTTGTTTTCCTCGTTCTTCTCAATCTGAACCATTCCACCCAAGGCACGTGTAAATTGAAACTATACCCATGTAGGGAATTAAACTGAGTATATAAGAAACTTGTGTATTCCCATTTACGCTTGCTTCAAATTGATTTCAATTGGCATGTAGCTCTGTACAGACACTAGCGATTAACATTGACACATCTGTCCAACGAAGCTTATTACCTAGGCTGACACTTAGTGACATGCTTTCATTATCAACTACACGACGAAGAACAAAAAACCAGAGATCAAAAGCTCTTTCCTTTACACAATCCAATTTTAGTTGAACTGAAAAGGAATGACACTTAATTTTGTTTGAGACTCTTCAGATATATATATATGCATCTCTAAGCAGCTGATGGCGCTGTGATGTATTGAACGGCACCGGCGTCTGAGAGAGCTGCGATGAATGGTTGCATGTTAACTGATTCAACATCAGCTGGGGCATCCACCTGTTTCTTGTAGTCCAGTGACTCGTCGTTGTAAATGTCCCACCATTTCTTTATTAACATTTTTATGTCCTCTCTCTGCATGTTCTCTTCTTTCCCAGTGTACCGCCATGGCTTCGACCCCTGATAATGTGGTTAGAGGAAATAAGTATTTACCTCATTAAACCCATGGGAGAGAATTAAGGATTAATTGAAAATTCTGTATAAGAAATGCGTACCGCTGCACAATAATGCACAACTTTCACTTTGTGAAGCTCCACATTCTCAGGGTGACGCCAGAGCATAGCCAAAACAAGATTGTAAACCAGAGGAATTGGTTTGTATATATCCTTGAAGTACATGTTTAAGAAGTCCTGTGCAATTACAACATATGAGACCCAAGTTACGTTAAGCTCAACAGTTACCCTTTTACAATAACCAGGGAAGAAGCTAAAAGTTCATACCTGCTCTGCAAAGGATGTAGGAGGGGTGATCTCTTGAGTCTTCAGGAGATCCTCATAAGTATGCAGACTGGGCTCAAACACAAACATTCCGGCATTGAAATATAGAGAAGGAGGAGGACCCAATTCAGCAAGCCACCTGACTCTGTCAGGACACTGCTGACAGTAGCCTATCTTGTACTGTGGAGTGTGGCTCCACGTCTTTTCGCAGAAACAATCCATCACCGCGTAGAAATGCCCATCAGGCAGATCAAACAAGTGGTCTATGTTGTCGAACACTTGGATGTCCCCGTCCAAGTATATCATCTTACTGTACTCCAAAAACTGCAACCAAAACGTTGACAACCGTCAACTAAAGTAAAGACAAATTGGATCCAAGGACTGTTTGTTGGAGTTCAGTGACATGCAAACTAAACTGAGACGTGCGTTATGCAAATTACCAAGAGTCAAACTGTACACGCACCTTCCAAATACGTAGTTTGGAGTAGTTGATGACGTAGTAAGCCATGGCAAACTGAGTCTGGTTCTCAGGTGGGTAAACGGGTTCGATCTCACGCACAATGCAGCCCTGCGACTCTAGAGTTCGCCGGTGCTCATCCGGAACGTCAGGTAAGACAGCAACGACCAAAGGGTATGCCGATTTGACCTTCCTTAACCCTTTGGCCAACCCAACAACTCCTTTCACATAGTCGCCATTGCCGGCCAAGAAGGTCACGTAAGCTAGACTCGGTAAAGTCACGGGCTTGTTGAAACCGACTGGTTTCATGGCAGAGTGGACAAGCTCTGGAGCCATGGCAGTGATCACAACTGAGAGAGAGGAGAACGCTGCAATATTGCTTGAGAAGCGGGATTTGCTCTGATGAATCTGTGCCTCGATGACGAGAAAATAGGCGGCGTAGAAGGGTTTATATAAGAGTGGTAATATTGAGGTGTACGCCGTACAGGTGTCCCTATCAGTTGATCCAACGTTGGATGTTAAGGTTGAGAGAAGGTTCTGGAACGGGACCTACATCAACATTTTTATGGAGAACGCTAGAAGTGCCCCCAGATCCTCTGTCCAATTTCTCGTGTACCAATCCTGTTCAATGCCATCTTAACCGTGTTCAATTTCCTGTGTACAAATCCTCTGTCCAATTTCTCGTGTACCAATCCTGTTCAATGCCATCTTAACCGTTCACTTATGTAGGATCCATATAAGTGGATGGTTAAGATGACATTAGACAGGGTTGGTACACAAAAAATTAGACAGGGGATCACCTCTCGCTAGAAGTAGGACCGTATTTGTTTAAGAAAGAGATAATTATTTGTTTTCAATTATCAATTACATAATATTTATTGTTAAAATAATTAAACATATGGTAATAAAATATATTTATATAATCTAAAAACAATAAAAGTAAATTAGTAAAAGCACTCCATTTCTTTAAAAGATAAAGAGCAATACAAGTTTCTTAATTTTGTTATTCCAACTTGGCATAAAAGAAATGCTGAGATTATCCAAAAGCCACCCTTGTGCTTCGGTTTGAATTGTGAGTAAGAAGTTATTTTTTAAAAGTCAAGAGGTTTATTTCTATAACCTTCCCCAAGACATCAGTAGTTTGTCCATAAGATTCTAAAAACGACCACCACCTTCTTTTCCCTTCTTTTCTCTTCTGAGCTCGCATCATAACGTTAATCGTACAAATTTGAGGAACAGACCAAAAATGAGTGGACGGGAACTTTGCTGGTCGTGATCCAATCCACCCAGCTACAGACAACGAGTTTGGAACCCTCTCAAGATTTCACGAATCGTATGATATCTAAAAATAGCCTAACTTTTCTTACGCATCTGGGGTCCGCTTGCCACGTATGTCTCACAGATCTCAGGGTCAAGTTAGATGGTCCATTGCCACTTGTCAACCTGAGGTTGGGTTCAGCTTTTCTTTTAATCTTCGTCTCAAAAGTTGGAGTCGCTCACCCTAGGTGCCCTCACACTCCAATTCGACAGAATAATAAAAGGAGTAAATCATGATCTGATCTCATCCAACTTTTCAAAAAAGTGACCCAACGCCATTTTAATCTCAGTTCTAATTCTATGTGTTCTAACTTAACACATCATCCAGTATAGTTTTTGCTTTTTTCCTCCTGGATCAGCAGTCAATTCAGTTCATTCTGCGCCTATTAATTGGTCCCCTGATTGTCGGATTTTTCAATAGGAGTGTGAAACCTATTGCTCCATTTGTAGACCTTCCAATCTTCCTTTTTATCGTGTGGCTCAGCTCCATTCAGCCATCAATTAAGTTCCAGAGTTTTTGGTGAAAGTCTCGACTAATGTAACCAACCTGAGTTCCTACCTGGTAACCATTTTCCAGATTTGATCTTTTATATTTTATTTTTATTTATTTATTGAATTTTGATCTCATTTAAAATTTTCTAAAATTTAGTTATTAAATAAAAATATTTTACAATTAAGTATTTAACTTCAGATAATAGCATTGATATTATATTTAACTATTTGTTTATTAAAAATAAAAAGATAATCACATGGACGTTAATAACTAAATTTTTAAAAGCAAAATGATACTGAAATTAAGTGACAGAAATATCCCTTAAGAAAATGGTAGGAATCGAAAGAGGCTAAGGCACTGAAACATCCCTGCACGGTAGTAGTGGGCTTGCTGCTTAAATCATTACATGGTCCCGATCAAGATTGAGTATGCCACAGCGACCCACTGTGGAACTGGAACCCGGACTTATAATTTTGGGTTGGAAATTGGAGGACAGCTAATGCACCAATCCTGTCTATACGCACCATATATTGCCTACCAGTAGTTGGAGACCCCATTCAAGTATATCACCTTCATGTGCAATATCTCAATTTTTATTCTGTAGGACCGATTCTTCCAAGTACAACTTGACTTGAGGAAAACTGGTGTGAATTTTTTCTAATCACCTTTCAAATTGTTAACGGAAAATTCACGAATAGATGTCACAAGTTTGCTTTGCATATATATTAAAAGATTACCAATCAAACTGCCATTATAACTCAAAGGGTATGGTTGAGTGGTAAGGGACTCATTTACCCTTAATCAAAAGTTAAGGGTTCGATCCTTGACTTTTGGTATGGAGCAACTTTAAATTCTTGGGTCAGCTGTCTCATCCTATGAGATGCCTTTCCATCAGTGAGAGGATTAGTCACTGGATTCGCCGGTAAATACCCTGGTCAAAGAAAAAAAAAAAAGCTGCGGTTTTCAAAATTTAAAAATACGGTTTATGTTGGAGTTTTAAATGATTACAACAAATTGAGTTAATGGTTCAAGTCACATAATTACAATAAATTGCCATAAAAGGTTGGAACAGGTGTTTCCTGCTTCCTCCTGTGTATGCAATCTATGAGCCTTAACAGCAACTGTCAAAAACATTCAAAGAACTAATTTACGATACTTGAACTGGACATCCCCGATAATCTTCTTCGTCATGTGTCTTTATCACACGCAATAATCCCAATTGTTAAGCCAAATGGACTGACATGTCAATATCGTTAGCCTTCTTGCACGGTTGCACCCACTATCTTTTTATATTCCTTCATCAAGAGCATGCAAAGCTTAAGGCTCCAAATCCAACCATCTTCATGGCCTCAACTTTCCATTTCCATTTCCATCTCCTACTCTTCTTTCTTTTACCATTTGACAACGGATTGTCAGTGTCTTTTCCAAGTAGTGTAGACCGAGACCGAGAAGTTGATTTCGACACCTGGATCTCCTGGAACGTTGCTAATCACAGAAGGAGAGCCCTCTCGGAAACAAAATTGCTTAATATTGGTAAAGTTCCTGGTGACAAGCAGAGGGAAGCTGAGCTGAATAATGTGACGATAAATGTTAGCCAAAATGGGACTGGCGAGTTCAAGACCATAAGCGAAGCTCTCAGCAGCATTTCTCCATACAACACCAGGAGAGTCGTCATAAATATCAAACCTGGTGTTTATAGGTATGCATGTTTCGAAAGATGTTATGGCCTGTATTTGTTTACCAGGTTAATTTCCTGTACGGACCCTTAACATGTTCAGATGTTGATTTAAAGCTACATTGTTCATGTAGAACCTCAGTTTGAGAAAATAACTAGCAAGTATTTCAGGGAAAAGATTATAGTGCCAAGAACGTTGCCCTTCATTACATTTTTCGGGGATCCAAGTAACCCGCCGACTATTACCGGAAATGACACTGCTTCAGTTTCTGGAAAAGATGGAAGGCCACTAAGAACATATCAGAGTGCAACTGTAGCTGTTGATGCGAGTTACTTTGTAGCTATCAATATTAAGTTTGAGGTATACAATTGATAATATTCGTCAAATGCTTGACTTTTTCATCCTCTTTACTCTTGTGATTAAAGAGTAGTTAAGCACTTATCTTTCTCCATGTAACCTACATTCACATTCCAACGACCTTCCTTTTTCAGTTTTAATAAATGTTTTTCCTCTATCTCTGTTGCATACATTCGTGTTTTATGGTGTGATTCACTTTAAAAGTTGATGAAAGAAATCTGTAATAAATGCAGAACACAGCTCCACATGTGATTGGAAACAGAGGAGAACAAGCAGTGGCCGTTCGAGTGTCGGGGACAAAGGTAGCATTTTACAACTGCAGTTTCTATGGGAGTCAAGACACGCTCTATGATCATAAGGGGCTTCATTATTTCAATAATTGCTTCATCCAAGGCTCTGTTGATTTCATTTTCGGCTCTGGCAAGTCCCTTTACGAGGTAGGCTCTGTTGAGAATGTTCTTCCAACTTCTCTTCTATCATTACATTACAACCTTGGACTGGAAATCAATAACTATCCTTGAAAGTTGGTCCGATCTTGGCTTTATCTTCAGTATAGACTTTAATGTTTTGGTCCGGATTTGTTGACTAGATTAATGTTTTCCTTGCAGAATTGCCATCTGAATTCCATAGCCAAGAAGGTTGCCTCGGTCACTGCTCAAAAGGGGAGCAATTCGTCAACGGAAAGTGGGTTTTCTTTCAAAGATTGTGTGGTAACTGGAAGTGGATTGGTTTACCTTGGCAGAGCTTGGGGTGATTATTCCAGAGTAGTCTTCTCCTACACATTCATGGATAAGATCGTCCTGCCACAAGGTTGGAATGACTGGGGTAGCCAAAAGCGACATAGGTAAGTTATCAGTTACATTCTCTAATTGTATCAGAACAAAATCGGACTTTATTGCAGAGACAATGATTGATTTGAAAGATTCTTGTGAAAATTGTTATTGAAAGAGGAAATGTTCTGGGTTTCCTTGCAGTAGAGTGTTTTACGGAGAGTACAAATGCACGGGACCTGGAGCCAACTTCACGGGTAGAGTACCATGGGCTCGAATTCTAACAGATGAAGAAGCTCAGCCTTTTATAGGAACACATTATGTTGATGGAGATACTTGGCTTTTTAGCACATGAGGAACAAAATATTGTTACTATCGTGTGCTAGTTTACCTGGAGAAGCTCCTGAACTAAGACAGTGGCTAATGGATAATTTATTGCCTTGTCTGAAGATGTGATGTACCACAAATAAGTTGCCTATGTTCTAATTAGAGCAAAGAAAAGATGGTTAAACAGAAGCCTGTAACCATGTCTTGAAGAAGACCAACTTACTGATTCCAAGGCCACAAGCAAGAATAAGCCATGCTCCAGATGTAAACTGGACACTCTCATCTTTGCTCATAAAAGTAGAGACAATCTCTTTAATCCCGTGTTTTTTCATGCCATGGCTGGTCTTGTAAGTGGACTAAAGATCGGTTTGTCGACCTCTAACTAGTGCTTCCAGCACCAGCACTGACGATCTAAAGTCTACTTCAAACCTTGGGAGAAAAACACTGACTTAAACTAGCAATAAAGCACTAGCTGTTTGACATACTTGCTATGAGAAATAATTGAAAAGCCTGGAAGTTTCTCCATGCAAGTCATGCTTTGCTATGAGAAATAATTGAAAAAGCATGAAAGTTTCTCCATGCAAGCAGGGGCGGAACCAAAAAATTTTTTTAGTGGGGGCAAAATTTTAATAAGGGAAAATTTTTATTTTTAATAAAGGCAAAATTTTAATGGAAGCAAAAATTCTTTTTGCTAGGGGCAAAAACTTAAAATAATAATTTTTTTTGCATAAATTTGTATTGTAACTCCGTCCCTACGTGCAAGTCATGCTTTCCCCATCTAAAAAGACTAAAATCCTTCCCGAAACTTGTCCACAATACTCCATAGTCTTGAATCTACTGTATCAACTCAGTTACTTGCCTCCACCATGTTGGGTGCAGTGAGTGTATTTTGTGAAAAGGAAAAATAAAATGAGCAAAATGGACACAAGATTTTTAACGTGGTCCACCCTTAACTTTGGGCTACGTCCACGGACAAAACTCAGAATAATTCTTCAACTATTACAAATAGTAGGTATACAGAGATAATATCAAAATAGTGACTCACAAGGTATTTCCCAACTTAAAAATACTAACCTCACTATTTTGTTACTCACCAACCCTTTAAGAAAATTTTTCTTAACTTCAGAGCATTATTTTGCTCTGGTTTTGCTCTCTGTTTTTTCTGTACTTTGGTATGAAGCAGGGAGTGCCTTATATAGGCACTCCGTCGCGTGTAGTTGTCTTTTTTTTTCATTTCTTTCAACTAATGCGGCATCAAAATTGGTGTCGCAATTGTTGAGCCACAATTGTTGAACCATATGTGTCCCTCCATGTGAGAGGGACCCATATGCAACAAATCTCTCCATCTCGATTACATGGAGGGCTCTATCATGCCTGCTACTGATCGACAATACTCGAACTTGCCTTGATAGAATCTTGGTTAACATGTCTGATCCATTTTCATTAGTATAGATCTTTTCTAACTGTAATTGTTTCGTCTCCATCACATCTCTGATCCAGTGATATCTCACATCAATATGTTTTGATCGTAAGTGAAACGAGGCATTCTTACCAAGGTGAATAGCGCTCTGACTGTCATAGAACAACTGATACTGTTCTTGCTTGATACCAAGTTCATGAAAGAACTTCTTCACCCATAGCAACTCCTTACAGGCTTCCGTTGCTGCAATAAACTCCGCTTCAGTTGTAGAAAGTGCAACACACTTCTGTAACTTTGAATGCCATGCCACAGCTCCCCCTGCAAAAGTAATCAAGTAACCTGATGTAGACTTTCTCGAGTCAACATCTCCAGCCATATCTGCATCTGTGTAACTAGCTAACACAGGTTCTGCTCTTCCAAAACATAGGCTTATTTTGGATGACCCTCGAAGATACTTGAGAATCCACTTGACTGCAGCCCAACGTTCCTTTCCAGGATTAGAAAAGAAACGAATCACAATTCCAACTGCGTGAGCAATATCTGGCCGTGTACAAATCATGACATACATCAAACTTCCAACTGCTGAAGCATATGGAATTCTGGACATTTCTTTCTTCTCTTCATCTATAGAAGGGCACTTTCTGGAACTCAATTTAAAGTAATTAGCAAGAGGACAACTAACCGCTTTAGCTTTGTCCAGTTTGAATCTATGAAGGACTTTATCAATGTACTTCTCTTGTGACAACCATAGTTTCTTGGCGCTTCTGTCTCTGATAATCTGCATGCTAATAATCTGCTTTACTGATCCCAAGTCTTTCATTGCAAAAGACTTATCCAGTTGTTTCTTCAGATTGTTAATTATAGAAACATTCTTACCAACAATCAACATATCATCTACATAGAGCAATAAAATAATGAAATCATCATCAGAGAATTGCGTCACGAATACACAGTGATCTGAAGTAGTCTTCTTGTAGCCTTGCTCCCCCATAATAGATTCGAACTTCTTATACCACTGTCTTGGTGCCTGTTTTAGACCATATAGACTCTTCTTTAGCCTACAAACATAGTCTTCTTTCCCCTTTTTCATGAAACCCTCTGGCTTCTCCATATATATTTCTTCTTCCAAATCCTCATGTAGGAAGGCAGTTTTGACATCCATTTGTTCAACCTCTAGATTAAAACTTGCGGCTAGCCCTAGCACTGTATGTATGGATGTCATTTTCACCACTAGTAAAAATATCTCGTCAAAGTCAATACCCTTCTTTTGGCTGAATTCTTTGACCACTAATCTTACTTTGAATCAGGATGGTCGTTTTGTTCTTCATGCTTGATCCTGAACACCCATTTATTTTTCAATGCTCTTTTGCCTTCTGGCAACTTCACCAGCTTGAATGTTTTATTCTCATGTAAGGATTTCATCTCGTCTTGCATGGTTTCTTTCCATTTCTTCTTGTGTTCATCATTCATGGCTTCATCAAAGCTTTCTGGTTCTCTCTCGTCAGTCAACATTACATACTGATCAACTGGATATCTAGTAGATGGTTGTCTATATCTACTAGGTCTTCGTAATGGGACTGGAGAATTTTCAGGTGTTGGTGGTTGAATGTGAACACCATCATCATCCTCTGGTTCAACTTCATTGGGGGCATCTGCATTATCAACTTCTAGCTGATCATTCTGCACTTCATCTCCAGCTTGTCTAGGCACCACTGTTGAAGGATTCAATCGGAAGTTTGTTGAGTCATCATCGGGGCTTGGAACTTCCTTCTCTGCCTTGTTGATATCTTCAATAGTTTGATCTTCAACAGACATAGCATCTCGACTCCTTATAAGTCTTTTCTGCACCGGATCACAAAACCTATAGCCAAATTGATCTTGAACATAATCAATGAATACACACTGTCGTGTCTTGACGTCAAGCTTTTTCCTTTCATCTTTAAGAATATGGACAAAGGCCTTGCAACCAAAGACCCCCAAATGATCATAGGAAACATCCTTTTCTGACCACACCTTTTTTGGAACTTCATACTGGAGAGGAACACATGGTGAACGATTTAATGCATACACAGCTGCAAGTAAAGCTTCACCCCAAA
>JAOSBM010000009.1:18154403-18173612 GCA_027568955.1 Erythroxylum tenue | reverse complement strand
AATAATAATAATAATAATAATAATAATAATAATAATAATAATAATAATAATAATAATAATAATAATAATAATAATGAAGATGATGATAATGAGTTTTAATAATATAATTAAGAATAAAAATTGCTTTTGTGGGGAGGGGTATAAATAGTTACCACTAGATGGGAATGAAAACTTGACACCCACTCTTTTTGGAGGGTTTAGTGGATTCCCAAATTTAATGGAATAAATCCATTCCCTTGGAATTGAAAACTCCAAAATAAACATTATTTTTTATAATGATTCCATTCCTTCATTCCCAAACCCTCAAACCAAACGCCCCCTAAAGCAGTTAAGAAAAATCAACGTAAAGGTTCACCAATTTAAAACGTTAGATCCAAAGATAATGAAAGTTCATCACTTGGTCCCTTAAGGCTTTTGATATCGAAAAATATCAAATGCATGCATCTTATGCGATATAAATCCTCTACAATCACGTATATCCAATTCCTTACTAACATGAATGCGAAAATAGAATCTAACAAACAATAATGATACCTGTATGATTTGAAATGTATCATTGTTTTGTTGGTTGGACTCAATTTCTCCTAATTAGATGATAAACCACATAAGAGAAATTTGTTTCCTCTTCCTGAATGCAAAACTACATTAGAGAAAACTCTTATGAAATTAAATACTTATGTCCCCCTAAGTTTTATCAAATTCATGGATTTATGTATATATCTGTATATGTCCTGAAGATAAAAGCTCAAGGTCAATCTGTATATATATGCTCAATGACAATGTACAATAACCTTTTTAAGTGATAACAAAGTGATTATTGTCAATAGGGATAAATATATTGTCGTAATACATGAAATTTGTACAAATGTATCAAGCAAATACCAAAGTTAGGAACATTGTACATGTATCATTTTGAGTAATTTTTTAAATTTATAAATAGTCTTTGAGTTTTTTTAAAATTGTAAAATAGTCCTTCAATATATTGTATTGTATAATTTATAATTTTACATCAAATATGTCTCCAAAAATCACAATAATAGAAATTTGAAATAATAGTAATTTATTTATTTTTATTATTATTACTTTTCACATATTTCACATATAAATAACAACCATAATTAATATTTAAAAAGATCATTTAATCTTTATACAGATAAAAAATTAAGGAAAATATAAAATATTTAAAATATTACAATTTCATCATACAATAAATAATTATAATTTCATGAAAGCATCAAATAAAAAGAGTAATAAATATTCATGACTCTCTAACTATTCCAATTTATAGCAAGAGTTCATGCTGAGGAAACAACCAACTAGAAGTGATACTTGAAACATAAAGATTTACAATTATATTTATAATGCATATATATAATTTAACATATACATTAAATATAAGTGACATTAAAAGAAAAGGGGAAATAAAAACCTAAAACCTTATTCAATTAAATACCCACTCAAGTTGCATTGACCATAATTCTCATTTGGTAGAAAATCTTCATCATTAAAAGGAGTCGCATCATCACCATCATTCAAATTCATTGCACCAAATGGCATGTCAATACTTTCCCATCTAAGATTATCATTCAAGTTACTCTTATCTATCAAATCCGGTCCTTTAAAAACTCAATCCATTTAAAGATCGATATGGTTAAGGAAAATTGGACCTACTGAACTACCTGTTCTATTAATAGTCATAGTAAATAAATAAAATAAAATAATTAAAAAATTACAAAAAATTATATTCAACTTAATAATGATAATAACGTACCTTTCCAAAGTTTTAAATTGTATCGATCAAATACCAAGTCAATCATTCTTTCATGCTCCCATCTATTCTTTTTCTTGCAATAGATGAATTCAAATGTACTCCAATTTCTTTCATACCCTGTTGCATTAACACATTGACTCAAAATTTGAATTGCAAACATTTGCAATTCTGAAACACCACTTCTAAATTAGTCTCACCAAGCAACTGTAGGACAACAAAATTCGCATTATAAACAACATAAAGTAATGATTAATTTTCAACAAGCAACAAAAATGAAAAAAGTATACTTAGATTAAGTTTGTCTCTTTGATAAATAGCAATTGGGATTCCAAAATCACCATAAGCATCTTTATAAATCTTAATTTTTGAGTTTAGGAGATCTTACATCATTTCATAGGCAATAATTGTTGTAATATTTAATATCATTCCCCCTGCTAACTTAAGTTTTCTTTGTAAAACTTGATCTAAAATAAACACATGGATTCAAAATGCCCCAATTAAAAACAATAGAGAGTAAAGTTGTCTTTCTCATCTCTTATTAATAACTGCAAGATAAGGTGTATATAAAGAAGACCTTTTTTTTAAATTGACCTTGACTGTTTCCTTCGTCCTCTCTATGACATCATAAACATAACTCGTTATTGCCTTCTCATCACTATCAGCTAAAAGAAGTACCCTCACTAAAGGCTCAAAAACTTATATGAAAAATTGAAATTAGGATAAAATTTATTATTTTCAAGTATAATTCTAGAAACTTCCAATTCAGCATTAAACCTAGCATGCTGAGATGCAACTCACTTATCACTTGTCAAATTTTACCTCAACTCTTTCTTCGTCAGAGTAAAACACTGAAATGATAAGAAATTAGTTGTAAATCTTGTAATAGCAGGACAACATAAAATCTTATCATTAGTGAAATCTTGTTTCATTAAATTTAGGACCCATGCACAATAGTAGATGAATTCGATCACCTTTTTTGTTATCTGCATAGTCTCGTCAATAATATAAAAATGCATAACATCTCATGTATTTTCCAACATCAGGTCAATATAATGTGCATATAAGGATTCCGATAAAAAGAATTATACTTAATTTGCAATCTTTTTCTAGTTGTTTTATAAGCAAAATCAATGTTAGTAATGAACTAAACAATATTTTCTAGCCCAACTTCATTCATAACTTAATCAAACATATGAAGTAAAGTATCAACATTACAAGGCTAGATGCATCAATAAGCTTAAAAAACATTGTCCCTTTTGCAGAATAAACCAAAAAAATTAATAATAGGAACATATCTTCTATTTGTCCAACCATCATACATGACTGAACACCCAAAAGTAGCCCAAGTCATTCTCCGTTCATCTATATAACTCCTTATTTCATAAAAAGAGCTTCTTTATTTATCAATTGAAGGAGCTTATTGAACACCCAAAAGTAGCCCAAGTCATTCTTCGTTCATCTACATAACTCCTTATTTCATAAACAAAGCCTCTTTAGTCATCAATTGAAGGAGCTTTATATCCTGGACAATATAAACTTCTTCATAAGGTCTCTATTCAATAAAATGGTTTTGAAATCCATCTAATGTAGGTCCATATCATAATGAGCCACTATTTTCATAATCACTCTAAATGTATCATTGGAGGATACAAAAGAAAAGGTAACATTAAAGTTGATCTCTTCTTTCTAAGTGAACCCTTTGGTAGCCAACTAGGCTTTAAACTACTCAACTTTACCCTGAGAGTCCTTTCTGATCTTGTAAATCAATTTATAGTTATGAGGTAATTCCACAACCTCTATAACTTAGTATGCTTTATGGATTGCATCTTATCCCTTATTATATTTTACCACAAATCTAAATGAGGTCCAGAAATCCACAAATCTGAATAAGGTCCAGAAACAACTTTGGTAAAAGTAATCTTGTTCACCTAAATACTCTATGTAATTAGATGAGATAACATGTCTTCTCACTCTAATGAATCTTCTTAATTGAACTAGTTCTGTATGTTCTTATACCTTAGGAATATCAGTTTGTTCAAGTATGGGTTTCTGTCCCTATACTAGTATGGTACTGAGACCTTTATCAACTAATTCTAATTGTATTAGTGATGGATATAAAATAATTATAGTATCCACCCTTCTATCATCTGAAGGTTGAGAATGACCACCCTCATCATAGACACTATACTCCAAAAAATTAGCTGTTTGTGATTCCATTATTCTATATTCTTCATCTTTACAATAAAATATGTTTCCCTTAAAGTGGTTGGGATATCCAATAAAATAACAACGAGTGGAACGATAATGTAACTTATCTTCATAAGGATTATACAAACGTAGTTTAGCATGGCAGCCCCATATACAAAGATGAGTGATGCTAGGCTTTCACCCATTCCAAATTTCAAAATGCATTTTTGAAATTGATTTGCTTGCGACTCCATTAAGTATATATATAAGGTAGTATTTATGACTTCACCCTAAAGGTAATCAAGTAAAATAGTCCTACTTTGTATTAACCTCATCATGTCCTTTAAGGTAGATTATGTTTTTGACCATATCATTTTACTTAAGACTACCTAGTATAATGAACTGAGCCACTATTCTATATGATTATAAATATTTGGCAAACGAACATTTTTTCTTATCTTGAAACCCTATTTATGCCATAATACTCACCTTTATTGTTAGATCTAACAATTTTAATTGACCTTTCCAGTTGGTTCTCAACTTTATCCTTAAAGATCTTGAATTTCTCAAGAACTTTGAACTTTTATTTAAGTACACATATTCATAATATGAATATTCATAAAAAATGTTAGGAAATTTCTTGAATTACACAATGTAATTTTACAAGGTCAACATATATTCGTATGGATGACTTCTAATAAGTCAGAAGCACGAGTTGAATCCTTTTTCTTTATTTTGGTCAAATTATCCCTGCAACAATCAACACATGTTTCCAGATCATCATAATCTAAAGTTAGGAGATTGTTATCCTTAACCAATCTCTCAACTCTATCTCTAGAAATGTGACTTAACCTTTTATGCCATAACATGTATGAATTCTCTTTTATTAGGGTTCTCTTTCTAATGACTTGTTTGCAATATATTAAGAAGCATACATCTCATTAGGGGTAAGACACATTTTGTATGATTCATATGACAAGAAGACAGTATCAATATATTTTGCATTGAAAGATAACTTCACACAGAGTTTTCAATTACAAAACTATAACCTTCTTTATCCAAAATAGATATAAAGATTAAATTTTCGTCTAAAATATGGTATATAAAATGTGTTATTTAATACATGCTTGAATCCTGAATCAAGGTTCAAATAAACATCCCCTAGAGAGATTACATCACCTTCTTTATTATTGTCCACCATGAGTTTTCCTCCTCCTAATTCAGCTTTCTCTTTTTATAGGAATCCTTGCATTGTGGAAGCAACATTATTAAAGACTCTACTATCTACCCACTAAGAAGTTGATGTGGCTATAACAAGATTAGACTCATATATCATACAAGCCAAGAAGTTACCTGATAGTTCTTACCTCTCTTTTTTTCCAGGTTTTATATTTTTAGCAATCTAGCTTCTTATGTCCTTTCTTCTTATAAAAGAAACACCTCAAACTCATTCTCTTTACAACATCCCCAGGATCTCTAACAACACTACATTGATTAACATCTATATGTGGAGGAAATTTAGGTTTTTTTACTTTCAAATTTACGAGGTTTTACCTTTGCCTCCTCTTTGGTTGTCATTGAGGCTATATAAGTTGTATTATTCAGCTTCTTGTTGAGAAAGTTTAATATATAATAAAGCTCCCAATACCTACAAGTATACGGATCATAATTTGTAGTATCGAGAGTTATCGATCTCGCGAGGAACTAGCTAAAATAAATTGAACCTAAATTTATCTAAGGTAATAAAATATGATGTGAGTGAAAATAATAATAGAAATTAATGCAATTAAATAGAATCAAGCAAATAATAAATAATAAGTGAGCTTCCAATTTAATGTAAGTTTGATTAAGGATGAATGCTTATGATTTATTCTTTCATTGTTTTATTCCCTCAATTCTAATTGATCCAATTATGTGTCGATCCCAGATTTCTTAAGGGATTGATTACTCTCTCTCAAGACCTAGCCAATTAACACTAATTGAATATGAAAATTCCAAATTTTTTTAACCTCTTGATTCAGAAAACCTTCCTAACATTTTTCAACTAGATCTGGCATTATCTATTTCTCATACAAGATCTATCTTCAAATGATAGTTGATTTGAGAATCTTGTGACTTATTAAACTACCAACTCTCGTTACGCAATTTAATCACATTACTTTTAACTCACTCTAAATAAAGTATGAACATGCATAATTAACATAACACTAGAATTTGTATTGAATCAACAAAGATCAAAGTCACAAAATAAATATGGAATAAACCCTAATTTGGAAATTAGAACGTCATGAATGTAATAAACATCTGGAAATTTAGTTTACAATTCAAGTATGATGAAAATAATAAAGGAGAAATAAAGAAAAACTCTATTTGGAGCTTGATTTAGAAAATTGGAAATTTGGACATTCTTCTCGATCTTCCTTGTTTGATACACTTTCGTAAGATGGCGTTTGCGTTTTTGTGTGTGTGTTTCTTTCACGTTCTTAAATAGTAGTTTAGGGTCCTAGGGTTGTTCTAGGGTTTTCCTACTTAATTTGCTTTGAAAAATAGCCCCAAAATTCAAAAGACCAAAGAAACTCGCATGCTGGAAAAGCTTAAATTTGTTGGAATTGATGTCTAGTAGATGCACAGTCTTATACAACGATAGTGCGTCAAACTATGCATCACCAAAATTACTAAAAATCGTGAATTTTCGTGGCTTAAGAGATGTGCACAAAATGATACACGATTGTGAATTTTTTATATGCTTTGAATCTTCATTTTGTGCCACGTTTTCGTCTGAATTCTTCTCTTTTTGTACTTTTTTGTTTCTATGCACTCACAAAAACATCAAACACCTCATAAAACATAAAATTAAGATCCAATTCTTGCTCTAAACTAATAAAACACTTAGAATACAAACAAACACCCTCATTAACACAATTCTAAGTCTATACATACTATAATCATCTAATAAACACCTAAAAACACACTAAAATACCTATCAAAACATAGTATAAACTACACCTATCAACATCCCCACAGTTACTTTTTCTTGTCCTCAAGAAAAAACAAAAACATAAGCAAACAAATCAAACATAAAAACACACA
The DNA here is from genome assembly GCA_027568955.1 of Erythroxylum tenue. Classification (NCBI taxonomy): domain Eukaryota; kingdom Viridiplantae; phylum Streptophyta; class Magnoliopsida; order Malpighiales; family Erythroxylaceae; genus Erythroxylum; species Erythroxylum tenue. The sequence goes on along the minus strand of JAOSBM010000009.1, from coordinate 18,166,564 downwards.
AGCATATATTCATGCAGCAAGAAATAATGAGACAACTACATCAAACTTTATGGAATCAATTTAACCACAAATATCAATCATTCAATTTGTGCCAACATACTAACCTATGCATTTTATGGTTAAGCACTTTGAATTGAATATACATATTAATCAAAACATTAACATCATATTCATTCACCTATAGAACTTGTACACATACATTTATAATTAGCAATCAATAAAAATTGCAACAATCACTAAGTATCCTTTTATGAAAATTTTTGCTATTTTCAAAGATTAGTAGGATATATTTATCAAAACACCAATTTTTAATTTTCTTTAACATTAACCTAGTCTTTTGATGTGAAGGAAAGCACTTTGTCATCAATGTCCCCCAGTTACTCAACTAAGCTACATTTTGTTAATTAGCTTGGTTGGAATGTCATTCTAGCCTTCAGACGTAAAGACAAACAGTTTGTCATCAATGCGCCTTGTTACTCAACTATATCACACCCTCAACTAGCTATTAGCTTTATTCATAACCCAATATTTGTTTCAAAAGGATCAGTGAAATAGTTATTTGTTTAACACGCACTTTTTTTTTACTCACATAGCCTACCTCATTTCTTTTTACTCAATCATCCTCATGAAAGGTTAATAATGATGCTAACTCATTCAATTGACTTATAATTATAAATGTATATAACAAATTTCCTAAAGTGAACAAAATGAATGTTGTATCCTAATTAACATGCATATTCAACCGAAGATACTAAAAACATAAAATTCATAAGTCAATATACCTTTACAAATTAAATGACCACGTTCAAAGATAAACTAATTCCATCAAATTATTGTCATTGACACATTCTCACAATTCACACATATGCAACATATGTTCACATAATGTCAACCCAATCAAAACTAAGATAATATGATGTGAAAAAGTCACACATATGACTTGTCAATGCACAATTCTCCTCACACCTAGATAACACATTATACTCAAAGTGAGAAAAACAAATGACGCATAAATGAAAATAACAAGAAAATAAATAACAAGAAGAAAATGGTAAAAGCAAGAAACTCGTTAAGGAGGTTGAGGTGGTGATGGTGTGGACGATGAAATTTGGAGACCATCTATGCTATAAAATTCTAGCACTTCACTCCCTACAAAATAATCATAAAAAGTAAAAGTAACAAAGTACCAACAAATTAAACTAATAATAAAATAATAAAATAACAAAATCCTAATTCTTGGGTTGCCTCCCAAGTAGCGGTTAGTTAACGTCATTAGCTTGACATGCACTTCCTTTAAAGCTCAACTTGGGTCTATTATGAGTGGCTTGCTTCCACCCATGTCACCCAATTTCAGTTTAGTAGCCTGTAAATAAGCTACATATTGCAAGATAATAATAAGGACATACTACATTCTAATTTCAAAAAACAACTATTGTTCGCCATCTCTTCAAACAAATTGTATATCGGTTGCACCTCTGGTCATGTAATTCCTTGATGATAGGCGTTGAACCTGGCCTCATGAAGTCCATAAGGGTCTTTCATTCTCTGTGATGTATTTCCTTTACCATCGTTCTTTCTATATCTTCTTGTGTTCAACTCTTCGAATTTCTTATTCTTGCCTTGTGATGTCTAAATTGATATGTCCTTTACTTTACGTATAACTTTCTTCTCTTTTTTTTTTAGTTTTTCTTATTTCTTGGGATTGGGTACCTCAATCACTTAAGAAAGGGTAACAATTCCTTAAATCAAAGGAATTAAAATCGTCTTAATGCTAAAATTCTCCAACAACGGCATAAAAAACTTGTTGAGCAAGTTTTTTATATAATAAAACTCCCAATACTGGCAAGTATATGGATCGTAACTTGTAGCATTGAAAAGTATCGATCCCACGAAGAATCAACTAAAACGAATTGAACCTAACTTTTTCTAAGGTAATAAAGTATGATATGAGTGAAAATAATGATAGAAATTAAAGCAATTAAACATAATCAAGCAAATAACAAATAATTAGTGAGCTGCCAATTTAATGTAATGTTGATCAAGGATGAATATTTAGGATTTATTCTTTCATTATTTTGTTCCCTCAACTCCAATTGATCCAATTATGTGTTGATCCTAGATTTCTTAAGGGATTGATTAATCTCTCTCAAGACCTAACCAATTAACACAAGTTGAATCTGAAAATTTCAAATTTTGCAATCTCTCAATTTACAAAACCTTCCTAACGTTTTCAACTAGATCATAAGTTATCTATTAGACAATCAAGTTCTCACACAAGAACCCTCTTCGAATGATAGTTAATTTGAGTATCGCGTGAATTATTAAACTACCAACTCTCATTGTCCAATTTAATTAGATTACTTTTGACTCACTCTCTCGATTTATTGTCAAAGTATGAACATACACAATTAACATAACACTAGAATTTTATATTGAATCAACAAAGAACAAAATCACAAAATAACCACGGAATAAACCCCAATTTGGAAATTAGAACATCATGAATGTAATAATCATCTGTAAATCTCCATTGTGATTGTTGCTGATTATTGCAAGCTGCTGTTCATTGACTTATGCAGCCCTCTGGAGATCTGATCTGACTAATTTCTTTGAAACATAGAAGCTTTCTTGAAGCTCGATTTCAGGAAGGTCATGACTTCTAACAAATTGATTGAGGATCTGCCCTTGTGACTGACATGGGACATAATCTTTGGAGAGCAAATTTGATCGCCTATGGGCCCATGATTTCAGTTTTTACATTCTAATACAAAATCATTGGCATGTGATGGATTTATCTATAAGTTGTTAGTTTCTTTTGTCTGTTTAATCTTTGATGTTAATGCATGTTTTGCTTACTTTGCAGATATTAAAGATGAAACCTTTTTCAAGGATAAATAAAGAAAAGATCTATTTAGAGCTTGATTTGGAAAATTGGAAATATGGACGTTCTTCTCGATCTTCCTTATTTGATCCACTTTCGTTAGATGAAGCTGCATTTTTTAATGCCATTCATGTTCTTAAATAGTAGTTTAGGGTGATCAGCAACACAATGGGTAGTTAATGCTTTTGTTTCCCAAGCTTCATCTTGAGAATTGTAACTAGAATATTGAACTTTGATAGAAGTTTATTCAGAGCTTGCCTAACTACACAATCATCATGAATATAAATATTTAACACCCTTAGATTAGTCTAAAGTTAGACCATCCTAATTATGTACTCCCTTACTCCTTCTGCTTCTGTATATCTCATAGAGTATAATTCCTTTAATAAGGTACTTATTTCAGCATTAGAAGAAGCCTTATATCTTTATGAGATGTTATTGAGGAAATTTCTTGCTATGTTTATTTATAAAAGTTCAATTAGCAGATGGTCTAGTGTGGATCTCTTTATGGTCAATAACACATCCTATTTGACTTTTTCTAGGCTACATATGCTGCTCTCTCACCCTCTGAGTTGATAGATCTAGGTGTTGATGGCCTATCTTTGACTATGGCCATATTGATATCTGTCATCTCCAGCATAAATTCCACATCTTGCTTCCATTTCCTAAAATTGAAACCAGTGAGGGTTTCAATTACAATGCTGTTATTATTCATAGAGGAGGTGACTGCAAAATTGATAACGTAAATAATCAGTACAAGTGTAGGATAACATTCGATACTTAAAACCATAAAATATTATATGTACTAAGTATCTTTTCGTATATATCATGAAGTACATGTGAGCTTAATACATAATATATGCATATAAGACCCCCTCATAAGGGCGATCAGAGTACATATCGTTAACTTTTATGATTATACCGTTTTTGGGTGAATAAATCACTTAAATAATGACTTTCTTATATCTTATACCTTTATGGATACCTTAAAGTCTCATATAAGGTCAACGCCTATAGACAAAATAACCAAACATAAGACCAGAGAAATCCTTAAACATGCAAGTAAAATAATTCAAATTCTAACTTCAAAGGCTAATGTGATGACTACATTCTCATTAGTATCCAAATGGATCTACAAACATAAGGATAAACCTATATGTTATCCTCACATTCTTCTATGTGGGCATAAAATATATGACATTTTAGCATTCATAAATTCTAAATCCTCATGCACATACTCATTATCACATATCAATGCTGAAAACTTTATCAACAATCTTTATTTGAGAATTCATCATAAAGAAAATCTCAATAAGAGTAATAATCATGTGATACTAAACAATAGTTGCACCATATGAGATACCAAAATCATATATATCTTCTTTTTATTTCAAATAAAATGTATGAAAATTCACTCAATCGTGATTTTAATAACCTTATTTGATTTTTCTGAAGTTAAACATTATTTATTTTCAAAGTAATAAATCCAAAAAAATTCAAAAAGCTCACTTTATAAATTCACTGGACCCTAAAAACTAACCTAAAATAACTTGAGGGACTATTTTGTGACTTTTGGAAAATTTGAGTATTTTTTTCCTTGTAGTGTGTTGACGTCACAGTTGATGTCAACGCAGCACGTGCTACGAATGACGCATGTACAACACTTGGCAAAGTCTCACACATCTCTGGATGAGTAAGGTGTGTGCATACCAAGCGCTAGACACACATAGACACGAACCGCTTTTGATCCATGCATAGTTACGTGCAAACGGGCCAACCACCTTGGGAGCGTGTGTCCCACGTGCTGGACATGCCTCTAACATCTAGCTCTTGCATGTTCCAGCTGTCTGGAGCACGTGTATCACATGTGCCAAACCCTAAGCATGTCCTAAAAGCACTAGTTGCTTCTTCATCACCTATCCCTCCATTCACTGCAAAAGACGATTTTTGGTGATTTTCGAATTCTGCTGACAAAAAATCACTCAGAAATCCATTTTGACCCTTTTTTTTTTTCCACGCAATGCTTGTTCAAAGTCAATTCAAACAACAAATATGAAATTTATATAAGCAAAAACAAATTGATTTCTCCGATTTCCTAAAGGAAAAAATTGAAAATCTTCGTTCAAATTCATAAATCATGGAACTACTCAAATTTCATATGTTAGTTATAACACAAACTTTAAATATAGACCCAAGATCATCCATGAACTTGTATTAAAAAAATGTAGAAAAATACTTGTTTCACTATCCATTAAACAATGGAAAAACTACTAAATTGCTTGAACAAACTCCTCAATTATGAACAAACTCTTAAAATTTTCGTTCAACCTTTATGAATGTAGCACCCAACTTCCGCAATGACCCGAACCCAACATCAATGGTGATATCCGAGTCCGTGCCCCGCGAGAGTGGCGTGCTAAACACTCAATCATTCAGAAATCAGTAATTTTTTTTAATCACAAAACACAATACGGGAAAATCGATTCTCAAATTGGGCCCTCATTCATTCATAAACATTTTCACTTAACACAATTTTCAATAGCCAATAGGGCCCTTTCACAACTACAAAACACTTGAGACATTTCAAAATACAAACTTATACAAAAGTTGCGGAATAACAATTCAATACAAAATAGAGAAATACAATACATACGCAAACTGATCCCGACCTCTATCCTTCACTTGAAAGCTGTAGGTCTACTCCCGTTGGCGTAACGGGGTACTCTTCTGATCCTGAAAAATATTTGCAAATTTTGGGTCAGTTTTACGAACTCAATTAGTGACCATCATCAATGGCTCACCCATTCACATAATTCACACACTTCACTTTATTCCACATTTCACACTATTTCACATTTCATATTATTTCACATTCAATACACTTAATCATTCATATTATGCATATGCAGTGCATATGAGACTCACTTTCCATTTGTTACTTTGTTGTGACTGAGTACATAAACTATCCCGTATCTATCGGATACTGGGCTCATTGATAACTGTCCCATATTGGGCTCATTAAACGTTGAGCCTGAGGCTTTGAACCACTTTTGAGCTCGAGGCTCATTTTCACTCGTTGAGCTTTAAGCTCTAATCGTTGGCTACTCTAGTAATAACTGTCATTATATTTCATGCATTCATGCAATGGAATGCATCACTCATATTTGCATGCTCTCATTCAATCATATTTGTTTATCATCGGACCATAGTCCGATCATTCAACATACAGTTGAGAATTTGTACTTTCACTTGCATGCAATTACACATTCAGAAAACACTTAGCAATCACTTCAATACACTTAGTTCATTCAATTGACATTCAAGTAGCACTTCAGTATCCAAGTCAACCATCACTATCATCGGACCTCCTATCCAGAACCCAACATAATCAATCACAATTACAAAATCATTCAATAATCAAATAATACAAGGATTCAAATAACAAACAATAAAGTGAGACCATCTGGGTCTACTCACAGTACGCTCCAGATTAGCCTTTGCTTTTAAATTCTAGGAACGCCTGACTGCGGACACTTGACCTGCACAATCCATTTATGCAAGACACACATTGCACACTCATCAATAATTGCACACGTATAAACATTTATTTATACAAAATTGTATAAATGAACTATGTTCAATGCATGATCAATGACAATCATGGGTATGTTCTAGAACACATTTTATGCTCCTTCCCATTTCATAATTCATATATGTCTTATGAACTTAGAATTACACTTCATTTGTACATGATCTTTCTAAATTCTCCTTTCAATCTTTACCCTTTGCATGTGTCTAGCTTATTCATAAGCTTACACTCCAAGAACACTTGGTTACTCTATATCATAACTCAATTTCTCATCCTCTCTTTTCTAACCTCACATGATCCCATAATATCCAATTCCCATCTATAGCTTAGCAATTTAAACATATGTATACACTTAGGCACATTGCCCATTTACACAATAACCATAAATATTTTACCCACCTAGTTTGCTTATCAAAACTCCAAGTCAAGATTGTCTTTCCCCTTGTTCTTGGATAGGATTCTCTTGGTTTCCTAAAACAAACCAAATCTCATTCAATAGGAATCCACTTAAGAATCCCACAATGAAAAAATCACTAAAATTTGATTCTAGAACATTTAAACCCAAGCATTTTCTAAACTTCATAAACTAGAATCCTTCCAAAACTCCAAAAGATTCAAATGATCTTACCTTGGTTCTTCACCAAATGAAGAGATCTTTAGCTCAAATTGGAGCTATTTCCTTCCTCTTCCTTTTTTCTCTTCTTGATCAAATTCAAAATCTTTCTTGAAGATGAGGAAGAATTAAAACCCTGGCTTGTTTTCTCTTCTTTCTCTCTTTCATTCTTTTTTTTTCATGTTTCTCTCTCTTATCTCTTTTCTCATCTACTCATTTTACTTCTCTGGAATCTTCTCATTCACGTTTTCTCCTTTATTTATAAGCAAGACAACACATTTTCTTCCAATTATGCCCTTAATTATTGAGAATTGTCCCATTTGCCCTTCCATTTATACCTCATGTCTTTTATACTTAAGTGTTTTGCCAACATTACCCTTGAACAATCTAACATAACACTTTCTTCCAAAAAATTTCCCCCATTCTCTTAAGTTTTTAATGCCTCTAAAATCATTCAATTTGGTTCAGTGATTGAAAAGATATACTTCAAAATTTTTTGGACTGCTCTTGTCCATAACAATATATTGTGCACAACTTTCATCTAAAATTCAAACATCTTAGCGACTGAATTAGATTCCAATTTCTTTATACCATTTGTAGCTCCATGTCTATATTTTACCAAAAATAAAAAAGCATCTCATTTGGATCAGTGGATCTCCAGAAAAAGTCAAAATACTGAAGTATGTTCAGTGGGATAACACCAGTTCATATTATTTAAGAACACACTCATTGTACCCGTCCCATGTTTTTCACTAAATCTTTCTTACTTCATTTCAGATAGCTTCTATTTTTGTTGGAGAGGTAGAGAAATGTCTTACAAATCCAATAGTTCAAGAATCAAGTCATCTGGGGGTCTACAGAGGAAGTTATGACCAAAAGAAGCAACCATGTTTAAGACCTCAATCAAAATGAACCTATTTTGGTGCCATTTCCATAACGTTCACAAAAAATGTCGGATTGATCTCATTTTTTGATTATTGGAAGGAGGACTTCGAGATCTACAACTTTCATGAAGACCTCGAAGACCAATTTTATCTCCTGACATTTGTATAGCCTCACTTTTGTATCATCTTACTTTCGCTTCGTCCTACTTTTGCATCATCTTAGTTTCCATTGTCTTAGTTCCATCGTCTTAGTTTCCATCTCTTAGTTTCCATCGTCTTAGTTCCATCGTCTTAGTTTCCATCATTTTAGTTTCCATCGTCTTAGTTTTCATCGTCTTAGTTTCCATCGTCTTAGTTTCATTGTCTTAGTTTCCATCGTCTTAGATGAACAGTACTTCGTCTTAAAACTTCGTCTTAGATGAACAGTACTTCGTTTTAGAACTTCGTCTTAGATTTGCTCTCCTAAGCATCTCTACTTATAAAGATTATAACTTTTAGCTTAGATGCCCAAAATTTTCATACTATATACCGTTGGAAAGATAAAATAAAGATCTACAACTTTCTAGAAGGCAATTTTGCTAAAATCTATTTATATCAATCTCAAATTTGCCCCTAAATTCCGAAGATGAATTTTCCATTTATACACCAACGTACTGCACCCAATTCTTAACTTCATGAACTTCTGAGACTCTTAGCGACAGAATTAAAATTCGATGTCTTCATAAGAAATGTGGCCATATGTTTCTAATTTAATCTAAATCAAGAATCATCTCGTTTGGATAACTAGAGAAAAAGTTATGGCTAACAGACCGAAGCACACTCAGTAAACATTTTTTCAGATCACTACCAATTTTGTTTCTAAATCTTTCCTTATCACCACTAATACTAAGATCACTCTTTCTACTCCCTGTACTTCTCATTTTTAATAAAATCACATTTAACATCAATTATACCAGGAAGTTGTGAATGAATGCATGTACCACTTTTTCTATGTGCAAACATTCAATATTTATGTGCATATATGCTAACATTATGCATGAGCAAGAAAATGCATTTCCTTAGTCTCTCTTTGATCTCACATGTACTGAAACTTCGGGTCCTCACCCTTAATATGGGAAAAGGATGTTACAATTCTCCCCCTTAATAAATTTCATCCTTTAAATTCCCATTTGATTGATCAATACAGTAGAGGTATTAATTCCTCATATGCTTCTCCATCTCCCATATACTTCATCACTTAAATACTCTATTTCAAATGACTACTGCTGATAACTCAATAGGTCTTTCAGTCACTTATTCAGCTATCACACAATCTTGACTATTTCATTGGTATATTTCAGATTACTCACTAACTTTTACTTTGTATGCTGTTAATCTATCTCTGTCGATCATGTCATTAATTTCAGAACCTATTCACATATCACATATTACGAATCTGGGACCTCTTTCACCAGTAACACTAACTCAATAATTTTCGTACAAACCAATTCATATAACTTAACTTATCCTTTCTCCAAATCTGAGCACACCTTGCCAAGGTGGTACACACAAAAAAACTTCATCTCTCCTTTGACAATTCACTTCTCTTCAATATTAATACGTTCAACTCTCATGTCCATTTCACTATATTCCATCTGTTCGATGTTGATCCACCTAACTCATTTATCTTTCATAAGTCACTTTAATCTTATTTCAGATTCATCTCACTCACTAACAGTATCTCACATTTACTATGGCCTTATACCATTTTAGGTCCTCTTTATCTCAATGTAAGGGTGAATGGCAACCTTTCTATTATACAATGCCCCATACTCCACTCAACATTTTGCACTCTTCATTGCACTAGATTTGGTAACCTCATCTGAATTTGCACTGTTTCATTATATAATTGCATGTTCAATGTGTCAGATTACACGCTACCTTTACCAGTATAGCACTCATTGGTATGTTCCTTTCAAACACATTCAAAATACCATCTATGATCACAGTCACTAATTGATACAATTTTTCTTTCATCACTTAAATCTTCAATATCATAATGCTATTAGGGTGTTGTTAACTCCAACAAATATAACTCAAATTTTTCCTTGTGTCCTTAATTAATTCTCGCAATTCCTTAAGTGACTAATTCCTCAATGAAGGTAATATTATCTCATGTCATTTTCAGTCTTCCACTTGACTTCTTGTTTCTAATGATTTTTTTATTTCCTTTGATTCACATCGACTTATTCAAATGCCTATTCGATCGTACTTGTTCCTCCATGCAATTTTAATTCATTTGAATACTTCATTTTGTGTATTGGTATTACATTCCTCATATTCAATTGGGATCTTCCGAACATGTTTACATCGAATATAATGTGGACCTATATTCTCCTTACATTTGCAATAGGGTCACTTTGAATTTAAAATCCACTCACATAGTTAGATACTTTACATCAAACAAACTGTATACACTCTCAGTAGCATATTTCACTTCTTATGCCTAAATCTCCAATTGGGATATGACTCCATTATTCACTTTTGATTTATTACATATTCATTTCCGATTTGTTTCTTCAATGACCACTCTTAAACTGAATCGTCTGCTCACTTAACCCAATTTAGGAAAATTCTTCTTTCAAAGAAGATTTCTTACTACAATCATCGATATTGTTCATGAAATCCTTATTAATCAACTATTTTTCATAATTACTTATCAGTCATTCTTAGTACCTCAAGAAGATCACTTTCAACTATTCATCATATCCTATAAGATCAATTTATGCCATACCTTACATAATCGGAACATCCTTTGTAATGAGGCTCTGTGAGGCGCTAAATAATTTCATTTACTCTAATACCTTGGTATATATCACCCAAAATCATTACATCTTATCTAGAGATGTATTTATATCAATTTACCAGTTGGTAGCTTATATGTTGGAACCCCACTCTGGTGAGACACGTGTCCGACGTCCTACGTGACACCTGGACGAGCAACCCATGAGGGAGGGATTCCTCACCACAGAAGACACTCAAATCAAACTTAGTTCACTGACTCCCGAATGGACCTTGATAAATTTACCCTAATCTTTCTCAATAAAATTGATCTGCTTAGGGCCCCCAATTGAAATCTGATCCCGAAGCTAGAAAGAAATTTCATGTCTTTAGATTAATTAGAATAAAAAATCTCCTCAATCGAATCTCTATAGATCGAGAAATCACCTAAAATACAAAAATATATGCAATATCTCCACACAATTGACTCTCTTTGATTTAATCCGTAATTTTTCAAAAATATCAAAAACTTTAGATTTATACGGAGAAATAGGAAAATTTCTTAGAAAATCAATGCTTCAAAAATTGAGTAAATTGGAGGTCAAACGAAAAAGTTACAAGCAAAAAAGTGAGAGGAGGTTGAATTTGGAAAAAAGAATAATCAGAAAATACAAAGAAAAATTAAAAATTAAAAAATTGGCAAACACGCGCAAGGCTCTCGATCGCGAACGCTCGTGATCGTTAGCCTCTTGCATGGGCGAGACGCTCTCGGTTGCGAGTGCTCGCGATCACGAGCCGCTCACAGGTGCTAGGCGCTCGAGGTCGCGAGCGCTCGCACTCGTGAGGGAACCTGTGAGTCTGAACAAATTTTTTTTTTCAACCAGCTAACTTTGAAAATTAATAACTTTTGACACTTTTGTTGTATTAGGGCTAAAATGCCCTCTAAAGCTTTGTAATAACTTATGTTTCCTTGTAAATGCAAGAGAATTGAGTTGTAAAATATTCTTGTGTATATTGCTTTAAAAATATATTGTTGTATGTTTGAAATGGACAAAAAGAAGAGAATTGTGTTGCTACCATTTTGAGTTAATTGATGAGTTTGGAGTTGGGAGATTGAGGATTATGAGGATTGAAGTTGTTTTGTGCTGGTGATGGAGATTGGGTTGAAGTTTTGGCTAGAACAATTTTAGGGGAGGTGCTGCCCAAATTTTTTAAACATAGACAGAAAATTCGATTGAGGTTTTGACCCTCTTAGAGTGTGAATTGGTTTGGAGGGTCTTCTTGAAGAATGTTGTTGGGTCCCGTTCCCGAGGCCTGACCTTTGTGCCGAACCCCATTCCCGGAACCCAACGATCCGAAACGCAGACGAAAACGCTAAGCGGGTGACCTCAAAAGGGTTATTCCAACGAACCCTAAAGGAGTACTAAAACATCT
>JAOSBM010000009.1:18108071-18123140 GCA_027568955.1 Erythroxylum tenue | reverse complement strand
TTTTTACTGCGGTGAATTTGGTTGATTGGCTAGCTTTGAATTTGCGTGCTCATACTGTGGGTCCTTTTGGTTTTGCCTGGGCACATTGGTTTTTGGCAGGTATTTGGTGGTTATGGAAGGCTCGGAACTTATTGATCTTTCAAAAGGAGTTTCTTTCCTTAGCCAATTTGACGGGTTGTGTCTTTAAAGTTGCAATGGAGGTGTCCCTGACTTCCGTTTCACAACCGAAGCTTCATGGTGTGCGGCGTTGGATTGGTTGGACTGCACCGCCATCTGGTTGGGTGAAGTTGAATTGTGACGGCAGTTCTATTGTTAATCCTGGGCTGACTAGTGGTGGAGGGTTGCTGCGTGATTCGTTTGGTCGTTGGCTAGGGGGATATTCGTTTAGAATTGGTTTTTCAACTATCTTGGTGGGGGAGTTATGGTCCATTCGAGATGGTTTAATTTTTGCTTGGGATCACGGATTTCGGCAAGTTGTTGTCGAATCTGATAGCATGGAAGCGGTGCGGATGGTAATTTGTGGTGTTGTCTCTTTACATCCCCTGTCTGTTTTGGTTGTGGATATCCAAGCATTACTTGCTAGGAATTGGAGTTGCTATGTTCGGCATGTATTTCGTGAAGGTAATTTTGCAGCAGATTGTCTGGCTAAATTGGGTCATGACATTGTTTCCAATTTTCAGGTTTGGAATGAGCTTCCTAACGCCCTCTCCTTAATTGTATGGGCTGATGGCTGTGGTATTTCTTTTATGAGGTAGTTGTCGTTTCTCTTAGTTGTAACCAAAAAAAAAAAAGTATTACCATTATGTATCTAAAAGGGAATCTTGTTAATTGATTTAAATGGAACTAACGAGTGTAAGTTATACTAGGCATAGCTATAGAATAAATAAATATTGCATCAAATAATATCTTATATTATGTACTGCTCCTTATAAAAAAACACACCATTATAAAATTCAGTTACGAATATATTTACAAGAGAATCTTATTCCCTATTATTAATCCCTAATGACAACCAAAAGGGGGATGAATTGGGTATTTACTAGATGTATTTACTAGATTTAACAAACTTTTAAATCCAATTTACTCAATTAAAACAATCAATATAAATAAGCACGAGGAAATTGCTTAACATGAATCACTAAAAAATTTAATAATAATTTAATAAGTATAGGGAAAAGAGAATGCAAACTAATTTATAATGGTTTGATAAACAGCCCTTGCCTACTTTGATAGACAACCCTTGCCTACTTTCACTCCCAAGACTCTTCATAGAATTCTACTAATTCTTCTTTTAAAACAAAGAATAAGCTTTCTACAATCTATTTTCTACAAAGAGGAACCATTTTACTGTCTTTTTTCAAGGTGAAAAACAACTATAAACACACTTGGAACATCCCCAAGTACAATAATATAATGTCCCAACCAAATCTTAATGAATAAAAAGTTTCATGCAATGAAGTGATATGAAATGTCTATACATAGTGAGCTTTGCATAAAAGTGACTAAATAAGATTACAATAACATGTCAGGTTAAAGAATGACCTCATTATTAATTGTTCTTCTTTAAGAATGACCTCATTATTAATTGTTCTTCTTTTGTTCTTAACTTGATTTTCACATCGTAGGTTACTTCAACTCTTCTTTTATCAAGTTCATAAATTATCTTCTTAAATTTATGACTCTATCTTATTATGATATTCTTTCTAATCAAAGGAATAAACTAATTAATAGTATTTATATTTTTTATTATCAAAATATTGATTGAAACTCCTTTGATTCAATAATCTCCCAATTTTTTATGATGACAAAACATTTGTGATATTAAAGAGTAATATAAAAATTAAGCATACGATCAAAATAGAGATTATCTCCTCTTAATTCATGTTTAAGTCATTATTCAATATTAAGAACAAAAGAAATATTTGATATCAAGTATAGAAGAAATATCCACGCATTTACTTAAATTTACTTAAGTAAAAAATACAAAATCACCTTATATATAAAAGTAACTTCCCCTGAATGTCATCACTCCCCCTAGATCTAAAATCGCCAATCTTTCTACCTTTCTTTGAAATCATCACAAAAAAATATTTATCTAAAAATGCAAATAAAATAAAATAAATATAGTTTCATACATCAAGCTAACTTAGTTAAAAGACCATATCAAATTTGATCAAGATTAATGAACTTTCTTGATAAAGAGTAGTATTATTAGACATTTAAAAATAAAAAAGGATAATTTTAGTAAAAGCATCCCCCAACTATATCTAATCTATTTCATTTTTTTACTTTTACATTTTTTTCTTTTTCTCCCTCTTCTTATGGGTCATTTGGAAATAGTCTCTCTATTAGTTAGGGGTAAGGCTGCATATTATTGGACCTTTCCACACTCCGCGTTGAGCAAGATTTCTATTGAGTATTGTTGTTTTTGTTGTTCAATTTAAAAAATTCAATTAAAGCAAAACAAGCAAGTTTTGAAAAAATTAGAGTTTGGAACTAAAAAATGTGAGCATAATTGTAATATTCCACCATCTATTTCATAAAAGAGTGCTTAATTTTGAAAACCCTAAAATTAAAAAAAAAAGATAAAATAAAGTACTCAAATTTAAAAATCTAGAATAAAATTATGATGAAATTACACGTGATTCTTAAAAAATGAATGAATATTTAATTATAGAAACAAATTTAAAAACATAAACATTATTAAGAAATTCTAAAGATTGGGATGTACATAAAGAGAATGTGAGTCTCTAACATGAAGAGGAAAGAAAGAAAATTGAAGATAAGGTAGTTAGTTGCAGTGGAGGATCGTGTTTTCCAAAGAGTAAGTTGTCTTGGGAGGTATAAGCAAGAGAAATGGAAAAGATAAAACAAGAGAATGAGAAATATCTTCGTAAAGATTGGTCGATTATTTTGAACTTACTACATTGATCGACCAAAAATCATAAAGACTGGTTGATTATTTTGAACTCACTACATTGGTCGACCATAGATCTATATTGGTCAACCAATGGCTAGTGTGGTTGACCAGTGTATGCAGCTAATCAACTTACAAACTTACTATAAAGAGAAGTTTTTTTATAAGAGAACATTAGTTGACCACTTAAAGATATTGGTCGACCAATGTGTGTAGGTAATCGACTAGAGAAGCGAACAAACTCTTTATGAACTCACTAGAAAGACAAAAAAGATAATTTTTTAGGACAATGATTGATCACACTGATATATTGGTTGACTAATGTGTTTTAAGAAGCTAGAAAACAGCTTCAAAACTCTAATAAAAATATTAGAACATATAATTAACAAATTAAATATCAAGAAAATGAGCTAAATAACATAAGAGAATCTTTATCATATAGAATTCTATATAACCAAATCTAATTTTTCCTTATTTAATAGTTTAGAGAAACTATTCGCCAATTGATGTAAATTTGAATTTAATATCCTCATTTTGTACAATAATATTTAAGTCTACTAAGGTCCACATTATACTTTTAAAAATTGTTTAATTTCTTATTCGTAGTGTAAACCCAATATTCATCACTAAAGATTTAGATTTAAATTGATAACTAAGCATAAGATGTCACATATTTCTAAAACCTAAACTAATAATTACCTTTTATTGAACATTACCTATGAATGATTGAATTTTCAATCTATTAGAAGTTGGATCAACATTTGACTTTTTAAAGAGTCTTTGATGATTATTCCTATTTTTTAAGGCTAATTTCTCCACATCTTATATCAACATTTTCAATACCTTTTTTTGGAGACAAAACGATTAGATTCTTTAAGATTAAAAAAAAGCATAAACTCTTCAAAAAAAATATTCAATCTTATAACTACCATCTTTACTACATACCCTTTACTTTTTCATTTTTAATAGTCCTACAAAACAAGGAAATTAATGTGTTTTAGTTAACCAAATGAGCTTAGTTCCTTTATTGTTAGGGTCTTTCTTTCAAGCTACAATATCAAGGGTTTGCTTATTAGTCTTTATTTGAGAAAACAAAATTTATCAATATGTCCATATTTAACCATGTTACAATGATGCAAAGATATATTTCTTAGTCTTCTATGTGTATATGCACAATGAGAAATCTTCCTTTAGGAATTAAAGGCGTTGAATGTTCTTCTAGGATAGTGAAATGTCTTATCATGATTATATGTTTAATTTCTACTATGAACAAAAGCTTGATGTATGCTTCTTTGAGGCCTAAAAGGGTATGAGTAGATTTGCATGTTATCATAGAAGTATGCTTATTCTTTCCTTAAGAGTATTGAACCATAGCCCTAGATTGTAAGCCATATATGAAGGCATGATGTTTACTTTTAGTATTACTCCTAATGGATGTGGCATGTGCATACATTTGAGAAGGTATGGATGCTCCATATTAATTTATCACATTAGGCAATGATTTTTCATTATGTAAGTATTTTTCCTTTACAAACATGGTTCTAGAATTAGCTTCACTTCTAACACCATAATTACTTATAGTTTATAACACCAGAATTTCTCTAATTAAAAGACTAATTATGTTGTGCAATAAAAGTCCCATTAAACTTGCACTTCAAATGTTATATGATTAGTATAACCACAAATTTAACAAGAAATAAAAGACTAAAAATTTTCGCGCCTTAAGATTGCTTACTAGAATAACAATGTCTTCTTATATTATTGCGTCCTTGACCTTGTAGACCATTATTTAGTTTAAAATTTATTAAACTTGATGAGCATGTATGTTGGGAGACATTCATATTAAGTAAGGAGGATTACTAGGACTTAAGCAACTCAGGTGCCACCAATTTTCTCTGAAGTTCATTAAACGAACAAGTTATGCTCTTTTATAAAGTCCACCAATAATTATATTATATTCTTCCCCAAGTTTGTAAAATATAACGGCATTAGATTATGCTGTAGATATTCATTATCTTGTTAAAGCCAAAGAATCCACAAGTGCCTTCACTTTATAAAGACATTATAAAACTACTTTATCTTCCTTCAAAAGATTATGAAGTTAAATATGTACTGAAGACATTATGAAACTATTTTATCTTCCTTGGAAAGATTATGAAGTTAAATATGTAATTAGGTACGATGTCCATGAATTGTGACCCTATTTGTAGAGGTTAAAGCATTTTAAATTTAAGAGGATGAGTTCAAAGCAATAAGATGTGGATAAATCTCTTATAACAATAGTCAAGAAAATAAAAACTGCCTTTGTTAAACCAAATGATATATACAAGATTTGTTTCCATTTGATTTGTTAATGGATTAATAATATTTTTAGGGGGTGTTGGTTTGAATCCATTAAGAATACCATGAAAATTATAAAAATTTAATAAGGGAGTGAATTGAAGTTTCTATGAAATGTTGTTTTTAGATATAAGTTTGATTAAAAAGGTTTGATTTACATAGGTTAAAGTTGTAGGTAAAGAACTAGAAAAAATAGTTAGTGAAATGGAAGCAAAGGTTGTAGAAACAGGAGAAGTAGCATTAAGAGCACAAGAAGATGACGTCTTGACCATATTGTGGTGGAGAAGAATTAGAATTATATTATTAGTGGTAAAAAGAGTATACAATACAAAAATATTATATACATCAATATAACAAACTAAGATAAGGTACATTTAGATAACAAACTATGTAATAAACTAGATAACTAATATAAGTATTTGATGTTTATTTTGACAGATATGAAAACATAATTAAGTTGAAGATTATATCCACATATTATTGAGAGAGTCACATTTAAATTATTGAATATATATAAGTTTATCTAAAATTAAATTATAATTAATTATTTTTGGTAGAGATTGACATAATTTATTTAAATTTGGAAAAAATAATAACATAATTTTATCTTCTTAAAAAGTTAAAATTATTTTTTACTAAAATTTGTTCAAATAATATATTTGTAAAGTCTAAACTTTTATTAATTTCTTAATATAATTTAAGATTGTTATATAGACCTCTTTGGTTTGAAATTTTTTTCAATTCAGTTCCTAATTTTTAAAAGATATGATATACCCTTGTAAGAAATGGTTTTTGCTTTGTATGTACTATGTAAAAAAATTTATTAACAAAAAATGAATGTGTGATATCACGTGGTTTGATTAGATGTTATGTGATAGAACATTTATTATGGTTGATATGACCTTTGATTGCTATCGCCTCTTAATTTTATAATGTTGTTTATATAAAAGAAAAATCATTTAGGTGTACGTCTGTCAAACCATATTATGTGGGACAAATATGACAGATGTGTTACGTAATACTTAATTAAATTATACTTCCTATCAATAGTCATTTCTTCTTTTTATTTAATTATCATAATTATAATAATAATATTTATTCTTATATAAATTAGAATAATAATATCTATTTTTAATTTTATTACAATTTTCTCGTACAAATTAACCGCTTCTTTGTACATCATAATTATAATAATAATATTTATTTTTATTTTTTATTATATTTATTTTCATTATTATTATTATTATATCGAAAAAATTAATCACCTCTTATTTCGTAGCTGTTACTTTTTACTTTATACTCCTGGGAACGGAATGCTTATCCACAATAGTCTCTGTCAAATCATCCACGTATCCTCGTGGCTGCTGCTAGTATTTGTTTCCAACAGCATGCGGCGGCTAAATATGCTTTCTGAGGTCCCTGTTTTACGAGGTTTTAATCCAATCTACTAACCATTCGTTGACCTTTGTGTTCCAGGGTGTATAAGTTCTAATTAATAACACAATAAGTGAAGAACCCGGTTTTAGTGGCCTAAAACCATCCACAACCAATACCATCATCTCCCAACCTCCACCTTCCTGCCTTCTAACCAGAAAAAAAAATACTAGATTATATTCCCGGAGTATGTGTTTGGGATTCAAGAACAACTGTCCCGCTTATGTAAGATTTGATTTTTTCTTGTCTTCGTGCGTAGAGACGTCGTTCGTCAGCTGGTCCACAAGGGACAAGATTTTTTGTCCAATTTTATGATATTTTATTGTATCCAGTAAATCTCAGTCATTCATTTATGCAGGTTCTGCGTGGGTTCCACATAAATAAACGCGGAGCCTACATAAATAAATGACTGAGATTTATTGAACACAATAAAACACCATAAAATTAGATAGAAAATCTAAACCCTGTCCATACTATCCAATTTGCTTTGTCAAAACCTCAAATTGCTTTCCAAAGGGGGTAACGATATTTTTAAAGAGCCTTCAATATTTAAAAGGTGGTCCCGATTTGATTTTTTTTAATTTTTCTTAAAGCTTTGTGTTAAAATTACAAATTATTTTATGCCAACGTACATCACCGATCACTTCAATTGAGTATGTTGTTTGATTAGAATTGTAAATTTGTGAGAAAATTAACAAAAGTATTACATATTTAAAATTTTTTATTTACTATAAACTAAAAATTTATAATTGCAAGATTTTTTATTATAAAAAGAGAAGATAATTTTTTATATAATTCATTGATGATAAATTCTCTATAATTTAATATTTAAATTCTTATCATATTTTATTAAATAAATATGCATATATTTATGTTAATTTTTCCTTAAATTTTTATGAAACTAACACATGAGTATATTTTTAATTATATCACGTATCAATTTCTTCAAATATTTTAATAAAAATTTTAGCATAAAGGCTTGTATTTATTTAACAAAGTATGAGAATTCTTTTAAGATATTAATCATTTTTATTTTAGCATCAGGTTTTCTTGATATTACAGGTATGCCCAATGCTCATAAGAGTGCACATTAAAGGAACACCCCTCTTTGTCGATTATTAACCTATCGGACTTCGTGTTAGATATTTTTTTTTAACCTATCGCAATGATCATAAGAGTGCACATTAAAAGAACACCCCTCTTCCGCCTCTGTTATCAGACTTCGTGTTAGATTGTTTTTTTTCCTTCTTTTGTGAATGTGTTAGAACCTATTACTAACCGAATTTGAATCTTTGATTAATTTAAACATGTGAATTTGTTGAACATATTACTTAAAGCAAATCAGTAAAGGGTTTATTCTTTATTCCTATTATTTTGAATTATTAAAAAATAATTATGTATTATCAAAATTTTAAAAATAACCTTTTGTTAAGTTTTTATCAAAAAAATTTAACAAGGATTTTTACATAATTATTAATTATGCAGTTAATGATGTTTATATAAACACGGTTACATGTAAACGTAATGATCGGTATTAAATAATATGACAAACATTTAATAGAAGGTCTAAAACTTTTAATACTGTAAGATTCTTTTTGAATAATTTAAAATAATAAAGAGAATTTTTAAATAGGTGAAGTCACTTTGTGTCTTTTACTTATTATTTTATTATTTTTTAAAAAAAATTATGTAATACTGTTTCACAAGGAAGTTCAAGTTCCGATCCATCATTTAATGAAACGAGCGGCTTCTCTTGCAAAGGAATTTACTAACCATAAATGACGTAAAGCATCGACTAAAGCGAGGGTTGAGTCACTTTCGATTTTGTTGAACCATAATCGTGGTTTTCAGGATTTTGAATTGCAGGTAAGTCACATAATTATTGCGAGACAACTATAATTGCGGCAATTATAGAATGCAGTTATCTGATACAAGTTATAATTGTGAGATCTCATATAGGCTTGAAAAGAAAATAAAGTATGTCTTATAAGAAGGTAGATATTTTTATTTTACAAACGCATTTTCTTTAAGTGTGAGAAGAACAAAATTGTAAGAGTTTTAGTCGATGGGTAACTTAAAATGGACAATATTTATGGGCGGATAGTTTGAGCTGTTACAAATAATATTAGAGTCTGTTTTCAACCCGTTGTACTAGCAAGGACGCTGGGCTCTAAGGGGAGTAGGTTGTGAGATCCCACATCAATTGAAGAAGAGAACGAAGTACGCCTTATAAGGGTACGGATACCTCTTCTCCATAGATGCATTTTTCTTAGTACAAAAAGAGTAAAACCGTAAGAGCCTTGACTTGATGGACAATCAAAAGCGGATAATATCTATAAGCAGATGGTATGTATTGTTCCAATATTCTTAAACTCTTTTAACATTATGAACCAACTTAATAGTTGAAGACTTTGAAATTACATCATTTTGGCAACTGGCTTATGCTATCAGATTAAATGTAGATCCCTATGAGGAAAGGACCATACTGGACTTGAACGGCTTAATGATCAATAGTACGGTAGCTTTGATGAGGCAAATTTTGTGCATCACTTTATTTATGCAAACGGATTCCGTCAAGACTTAAATTGGCAATCAGAGAAGTGGTTCTTGAAACAGAATAATTATGGCCTTCGAACTTCGATTTCGGCTTGTGATATGTTGAAACATCGACATGTCATAGCCTCATAGGTCTTGAAGAATACTTAACAGGGTGTAGAGTAACAAGAGCCTGATTAGAGCCTCGAACCCTCTACTTTGATGTATTAAGCAGGACATCATGGCTGCAATATTCCTTTGTCTATTAGATATGTACAAGTCCTTGTAAGTCTTTGCCTTCGCGTGCAGTTCACTAGTTAAATGAGGCCTTAAAGCCCGAAGTATCTGGTTTTTATTAATTGCTTTTGCAGGTGGTGATGCATGTGAATTTGTTCACTTCTTAACATCAGATTTGGCAAGTATCAATGCATGAAATTTCTGTTGGAAAACTAATATCATGAAGGGTAGATTTCCCTCGTTAGACCTTGTAATGAGAGATTCTAGTAATCGGATTTACCAACTTCAGATTCGCGAGGTACTGCATCGGACAATGATGAAGTTACACAGAAAAAGACACAGTCTAGTGTCCTGTAGATGGCAACCGATGCCGGAAAAGGCCATAATCACTTCACCAAATTTAGCTGTTTCTGTTGAAACTTGAAACGTTAGGTACTGATAAATTAATTCATCTTTAATGAGTTGAAAGTGCTACAGCAGTAGCAATCCCAAGGTAACACAAAGTGTGGTAATTGTGATGGAGAGAGCGTATTGAAATAGCTACCAACATAATTTTCAACCGCTCCAACTAACAGCATTTAACACACCCCACGATTAAGCTCTCCACCTTTGCTCCATAAATTGTGTCATTATGCTCGCCACCACTGCATGGTTCCACTCTCTTAGTCCTCTTGTAAGCACCCCCCACCACTATCTTTGTCTATATGCGTCATTCACATAGTGCAGAAGCAGCTACTTGTCGTTCTTGCTTTAACATTCTTTTTAAATTTATTGTGGGTTAGCCAATGACGGGTTTAATGCATTTCTGGCGATGGGTTTTGCTCGTTTTGTTGGAGTGAAGATCCTAGTTTTGTTTAAGACAGCAGAATCTGTGGGAGACTGGGAATTATTAAATATAATAACTTCTGCTTTTCACTGTTATGATGGCGGCTTCAATGGAGTTGTGCATGTCTGATTAGATAGCTACGAGCTAAAGGGTTTAGTAGCTCTCTCTGTCCCAAATTTAACAGTTCGGTGAGTTTTATGCACTGGTAGTTAGTTTTCTTGTGTCTTGCTTTCTTTTTCACTTACTAGTACACAGTTAGTTAGCTTAATTCGCTGTCCTAACCTGGGTCCTTTTCCTTCTTCTTCTTCATTTGCTTTATTCTGTACTTGAGATATTCGTTGCTTGGTAAGAACCCTGGATTCCTTTTCTCTTTCATTTTCGCTTCCAAAGAGGTGAGTAGATTGAACAAACTTCTTTCTGCTTTCGGCACGCCATTCATTACTTACTCAACCTTGATCGTAACATCTGGCTCAATAAGAAGAATAGTCGTACATGGGCTCAATGAATGCTTTATCTAAAATGCTAGTTTAAGCTTGTTGAGTTGTAATAATTCTTGTGCAAATTTAATGCACCTCTCTTTTCTGAACTGTTCAAGATTCTGTTATATTCGTAATTCATTATCTAACTATAAAGTACTTGCTCCTTCTCCCCGCAGTCTGGTAAAATCTGCATGTTTTGACTTTTAATTTTGCATTTGATTCCGACTATGATGGAATTAGTACAGCCACCGTTGAATATTTTATGGACTTTAATTTCTTAATGTCTAGGCTATAATGTATCCAACCACTTGATCGTAATCAAGGAGACCGACTTTTATTTAGATGAAACAGACCACCAACTTGGAAGCGCTAATGACGATGAAGAAGACTTTTAATCTCCCACTGACTTTTCTTATATCTTAGTCTTTTTACCTTCGAAGTGCAGGTTCCGGTTAGAGAAAATGAAGCCTTTCGCTGTTCAGGTCGAGGAGGGTAAAGAAGGAGGAGACGGAAAACTTTCTGTTGGTCCTATCTACCGAAATTTACTCTCCAAAGATGACTTCCCTCCCCTTGATCCTGACATCTCCACTACTTGGGATCTTTTCAGGTGATTCAACATATTTCTTCCCATTAACCTTATCATAACTCGAATTTAACTTGCGAGATGAGCACATTATGTATACGGAAAGAAAAGCTAAAATTCGGTCTAGTCTCGGCAGCTTTTTAGTAGATACGTTAGCACAATGTGGTAACCATTGACATGAAGGATAAGGTTGTACATCCATAGAGTGTCACTCTTCGCAAAGAATCATTATCTGTCAGGGTCGACTCGACTGTAGTCAATCTATCTTTTGATGCGCAGTGTTTCCGTGAAGAAATGTCCAGGAAACAACATGCTTGGATGGCGAAAATTTATTGACGGAAAGGTAAACATAGGATTGAATTCAAGTAGCGTTCAAAACTAGACATGATCAGCTTCCGTTCTAATGTTGACGGTTCTGTAGTATGGGCCTTATGTCTGGAAAACTTACAAGGAAGTGTATGAAGAAGTTTTGCAAATAGGTTGTGCATTACGAGCTTCTGGCGCTGAGCCTGTAAGTATATATATATGAATCTCTCAGGTTTATTGGTGAAATACAGGATTGACAGGTTTGTTCTGTTTCTTTAGTAATATTGTTCTGCATCTTCTATTTCTCGGTTTCTTCCTCTCTCTTGATCATAGGGCTGTCGAGTTGGGATATATGGGTCAAACTGCCCGCAATGGATTGTTGCAATGGAGGTCTGTTTTTAAACATATCCCGAAATAGTTATTTGTCTTTTTTGTTATTACCAATCACTAACCACTTGTCTGAACATATTCGGTAGGCTTGCAGTGCCCACAGTTTGGTTTGTGTACCTCTCTATGATACTCTTGGTAAACTTTTATTCCAATTTTTTTAAATTTTTATCACCTTTTTGTTGATTTTCCTATCAATGAGCTCCTTGCATTGAGTGTAGGTCCTGGTGCTGTTAATTTCATTGTCAACCATGCAGAAATCGACTATGTCTTTATCCAAGATAAAAAAGCCAAAGAAGTAAGTTTGATAATACTAAAATCATCTTTCCAGTTGAATCCCACCGATTCTTCAAAGGCCTTTTGCAGATAGAAGCATTATACTTCACTAATTCTTCATTTACTTATGCCCCGCGCAGATACTAAATCCAGAATGCGCATCTGCTCAACGGATTAAAAGTGAGAATTTTTAGATAAATCTGAATTTTCTGAAATACCTTAAACGACATCCTACTTCTAAATCAGGCTATGGTTGCAGCAATGGTTAGCTTCACCTCCCTGACAGTGGAAGACAAAGATAAGGCAGCAGAAATGGGGATAAAACCATATTCATGGGAAGAGTTTCTGCAGATGGTCAGATTTTCGGCTTTTTTTTTTCTCATCTTCCTGATGTTCTCTCTTTTTGTAAAATAAAGTTTGAGATACTTGTGGGAATTGCATGTTTTTACATTAGTAGAACTACTGAAACTTGCTATTCCTGTAAAATTGGAGAAATGAATTGTTCTTCATGCACTGCACTAGGATGAATCTTTAAAATACTGTCTTTCAGGGGAAAGAAAATCCACACGAGATAGTACCACCTCAGCCATTTGACATATGCACAATTATGTATACGAGTGGTACGAGTGGAGATCCCAAAGGTGTTGTTTTGACACATGAAACTGTTGCTACTTTCATAAGAGGCATTGATCTGTTTATGGAACAATTTGAAGACAAGGTATTAATAAACTTATTGCCATTGATGATTGTTCCTCACTGGGTTAAGATCTTATTGTTCACGGCCAAGATAATTCATACCATTCTCTTAAATTTTGTGTTAACTGATTACTGTTTCTGTTTATTTCTGATAATTGGCATTGAACAGATGACATCCAATGATGTTTACCTATCATTCCTGCCCCTTGCTCACGTTCTTGATCGAGCAATTGAGGAATACTTTTTCCGAAACGGTGCTTCTGTTGGCTACTATCATGGGGTATGCTGTTGATGCTCTATAATATTAGTAATGAAACAGTTTATGCTAACAGGAGATGGGAAACAGAATTTAGGGGAGAAAACAATGCTTTAGACATTTATTGTACTGAGGTCTTTACTTTTGCACTATGCGTCATGGAATCACAGAAATGTTTCTGATTTAAGTTGATCTGAAGGCTGTTGAAAGAGAATTGTATGGATAATAACCCCACAAGTGCATTTCTTGGATTCAGATGCTTGTGTTGAATTATAAATTTCACCAAAAGCTGTTCTGTTTTTATATGGATTAGCTATATAATCTATTTTGCAGGATTTGAACGCATTAAGAGATGATTTGATGGAGTTGAAGCCAACATTTTTAGCTGGTGTACCTCGAGTCTTTGAGAAAATACATGAAGGCATGGAAATTTTACCGAGTCCTCTGTCATTATTACTGACGAACTTATTCTTGTTTTTCTTGGACAAACTCTCAAGGGGTTTATTCCCGTTTCAGCCATAAACAAGGCACTGCAGGAGCTCAATCCAATTCGGAAGCGCATTTTTGATGCTCTCTATAAATAGTACGCTGTGCTTCTGTACTGAATATGTTCCTCAAACGTTGAGATTTCTTCCCCAAGCTTATACAATTGCATCATTTTTATAATTAAGAAGTGGATGTGCTTCTATGTTTTTGTGCAGCAAACTTGCATGGATGAACATGGGCTGCAAACAGAAATACGCATCACCATTGGCAGATTTGCTAGCCTTCAGGAAGGTTATATCCCATGTCCCACTTCGTGTTTATATACAAGCATAATCTGACTGATCTGATTTTACAATAGTACTTGTAGAACTTGCACTTTTCTACCTTTCTGATTTGATTTTGTTATAGATACTTTTTCCTGATGTACTTTTGTGATTTTATTAGGTCAAAGCCAGGTTAGGAGGGCGACTTCGGCTGATTGTATCTGGAGGTGCACCGTTGAGCTCTGAAGTGGAAGAATTCTTGCGGGTTACTACTTGTGCCTTTGTAGTCCAGGGCTATGGTAAAGTACTATGTTGATTAGTGTAATATAGGTTCTGCGAAAAACTAATATGATATAAATTCTAGGCATTGTGTTACTTAAAACTCTTGAAGGATTGAACCATTCAAGTGGTGGTTTACGCAGGGTTGACAGAAACCTGTGGACCAGCTACCCTTGGATTTCCAGATGAAATGTGCATGATGGGTGCTGTTGGGTGTCCAGCTGTATATAATGAGGTACGCCTGGAAGAGGTTCCAGAGATGGGGTATAATCCGCTAGGAAATCCTCCTTGCGGTGAGATATGTATCAGAGGGAAGACTCTATTCTCTGGTTATTACAAAAATCCTGAACTGACACGAGAATCCGTGATCGACGGGTGGTTTCATACAGGTCAAGCAACCCGTTTCATCCTGAAAACAGCTTTTCTACATTTGCCTACATCGCTTTGTTCTTAATCATCTGTTCCATATACCACTTCAGGGGACATAGGGCAAATTCTTCCAAACGGAGTTTTTAAAATTATTGATAGAAAGAAGAATCTTGTGAAGCTGTCCCAAGGAGAGTACGTTGCTCTTGAACATTTGGAAAACGTGTATGGTACTGCTCCGATTGTTGAAGATGTAATTGCCCTTTCCCAGCTCTTTTGCCTTTCGGTCATTGGTTTCGTAAAAATTCCTCCTAATGCTCTAATTGTAATGTTATTGTTCCTAAGATCTGGGTCTATGGAGATAGCTTCAAGTCGATGCTAGTTGCAGTAGTCCCATTGCATG
>JAOSBM010000009.1:18057008-18068585 GCA_027568955.1 Erythroxylum tenue | reverse complement strand
AAGATGTAGGTGATTATATTTTACTATTTAATTTTGAACATTATTTGATAATTGGACCCAGTTGTATATATGTAGGACTCTCCAAGACAAAATTTGATAAGATTTAAAATCCTAATTAAGGGCCCGTTTGGTTGAGCTTTTATCAATAGAGCTTTTATCAGTAGAGCTTTTGTCAGAAGAGCTTTTCTGAGAAGAGCTTTGTTTTAAAGCCAGTTAGCTGTTTGGCTGTCAATTAAAAAAACAACTTTTTAAAAAGAGCTTCATACAGTAGACTGTTTGGCAACATAAAATAAAAAGTACTTTTATTAATTTTAACTATATTTTATTTTATAATAAAATTATTTATGCTAAATAATTTTTAAAGTCACTTGAATTATTTTCTTCCCTTTACTCTCCCCTTCTAGTAAATTCAAACAGTAACTACAAATACAATTAGGGAATTGGACTAATCAATGCCTCTCTTGCTCTCGTCCCAGTTATAATTTTCAAGATTCCAAATTTGAAGCAAAGGAAATGAAGAACTTCCCTAAGCATTTAAGCTTTAAAAGCATCAACTCAAAGACTTTCTGTAATTGTGACAGTTAACTCTTAGCAAACAAAATTTTTTGTGAAGCCAAAGAAGAAACTTTCTCCAGATTTTACTGGGTGCTCCATGAGTCGTCGAACCCAGAAAAGAAAAAAAAGAACCAGAGATCAAGGGAGTAGCAGAAACCAAATATAGCGCAAGTAATTAATGCTTTGCTTTCTTTTACGAACTCCAAAGCACTAACTCGTCGAACCCAGGAAAGAAAAAGAACCAGAGATGAAGAGAGTAGCAGAAACCAAATATAGCGCAAGTAATCAATGCTTTGCTTTCTTCTATGAACTCCAAAGCACTAACACGCAAAACCAGAGACGGATGGAGCGATTTGCTATGAAAGAGGCATAGAGGGGCAAAGAAATCCTGGTTGCTGGTTGCAACTCCGAGTGCTCGCTCGCATGTGTGTGCGCGCGCTGCTTGTTACAGTCAGAGAAAGCAAGTGTGTGTGTTGAGCTTGAGATAGCGATCGTTTTCATCAGTCGGCTACTGGTTTTCTTTACGTTACCCAAGAGGAGAACAGGCGGTATAAAGATTTCTTTACGTAGGTGACGGAAACAATATTAAAAATAGCTTCCCGAAAAAGCTATAATTGGGGCTTTTATCAAAAGCTCCAAATTTTAGCTTTTGAAAAAGCTGTATTTTAGCTTTTCCAAAAGCTATTTCTATTTGAAAAGTGCTTTTAAAATTTGCAGCCAAACACCCATTTTTCTCAAAAATAGCTTTTACGATAGAAAAAAGTGCTTTTGGAGTCTCCAAAAGCTGAACCAAACAGGGGCTAAGATGAGAGTCTACTTTTAGATAATAGCTATCTTAGAAAGCAAAAATTCTGGAATTTGAATTGATTATGGCAGTTGGAATATGGATAGGATTCACGTATGTAGTGAGCTGAATGTTGTCATTTTTGGAGAGTAAAATCGACATATGTTGGATGACTTGGCAGCTGGATATCTAGGGATATTGTCAATAATGTTTGTGAGCTGATTGCATTGAGATAGAAGTCTATTTGTTGCAAACTTCTCTGTTGTATCACATTACCTTGGCTAAAGGGTTTCGTACTTTATTTTCTTTGATTTTTTTGTCGATGATTGGATAGCCTTACAACTAAGATTTGTCTCTTGATTTATGTGTGACTTGGCTGGATCGTCGGTTTTGTCTGTGTGAGTGATTATTGTTGTCGCTGCGTTTGTGTGTAGGTTTTGCGTGACTTTAGTGAGTAGAATCATCGTTGATGGCCTGCATTCTTTCTTATTGTTGACTAAAAATTGAGGAAAATTCAAGCAACTAGTTTTCTTGAAATAAGTGTGTGTTTTTGTGAGGTTGAATTGTTGGAGTTGTAGTTTTAGGTGCATCATGCAACCTAAGGCTAAATTGTTTGTGCTACACTTTTCTATGGTTGTGTTGTCATTAATTGTAGGTATGCAACAACTGTGATTCTTGTTTATCTTTGGACGTTTGCGTGTTATTGGCTAGGTGATTTGTGAGGTTTTGCAGCTAGATATTCATCTATTATTCAAAGACAATTGAAATGGAAATGATGTTCGAAAATTCCAACAGTTGAATACGACAGTAATATTAGTGAACAACTTTCCAATATGTCATTTAAGGAGCAAAATTAATTAGGGAAGTTGTGTTTCTTTTCTCAAATGTATTCGTTTATGTTCATTATTATTTTTATCACTTGAGTTATCTTCTTATTATCTTTTTTGTTAAAAGTTGATAAGAAAATTATTTATTGAGGTTAACACGAGTTGGTCGTGTTATTGAGTGTGATTTACTTTCACGGGTAGTGAGGATGAGGGATAGTGTCAAGGATTTGGTGAGTTAGCTCTGTAATGCCTTGATTAAAACTATTGTTGTATCACAGGTGAAAGTAATTAAGCTAAGTGAGGGCCTCGCAGATGTAGGCAAGGTGTGCTGAACTGCGTTAACAAATTTCGGTGTTAATTTACATCTGTTCATTTAAATTTTCTGGTTTTTGATTGTGCTGGAAACGACTGCGGTTAAATCAGAGAGTTTGCGAAACTAATACATCCTTCAAATTTTCAATTGATATTAGAGCAGATTACAGAGACAGAACTTGGTACGTCAAGTTGGTGCAGATCTGTGTTTCAAAATTATGTCCACAAGAGAAGGGCAATCAATCATCAAGCCACTATTATTAGATGATTCAAATTATCCTACGTGAAAATCATGGATGAGAGTATTCATTCAGGCACAAGGAACAAAATTTTGAAACTCGATTTTAAATGGTTGGACACATCTAGTGACGAATAATGAAAAAGGAAAAGTAGTGCTTAAAGCTGCATCTGAGTGGACAAGGGCTGAAGAAGAGAGAGTGCTTGGAAATTCTCAAACTCTGCAAGTCATTTTTAGTGTAGTTGATGAAGTTGCTTTGCTATGATATCAACTTATGAATCGGCGAAAGAATCGTGGGATACTCTGAAAACTATGCATGAGGGATCGAAATTGGTGATAGCCTTAAAACTTCAGATGTTGACTATGAGATTTGAAAAGCTGAAGATGGATGAGAGTAAAACCATTGGAGACTTCTATGAAAGATTGCGTGACTTAGCAAACCAAGCACATCAACTCAGAAAAAAGTACTCTAACTTTAAACTAGTTAAGAAGACATTGAGATTGTTGCCTTCGAGGTTGATACCGAAAATTGCAACAATCGAGGAAGCTCATGATATCAATGAATTATCATTGGCTAAGGTAATTGGAATTCTTACCAATTTTGAGATGAATTTGTTAAGGGGCAAACAAGAGAGGAGCAAAGGATTGGCATTACAAGCCAAGATTGATAAAGTCATGAATAACTTCAAAGATGAATCCGATGAGAATGAGGATATGGACTTATTGACAAGAAATTTTAACAAGTGATTAAAGAAATGAAGAAGGATAGATCCAATTTTAGGCAAAACGGTGGGAGCTCATCAAATAGTAATTTCAATCAACAAGCTAAAACTCAAAAAGGTGAAAGAAAAGTGAAGAAAATTCAATGTCATGAATGTCAAGGCTTTGGACATGTGCAAGCAGAATGAGCTAACACTTTGAAGAAGCGAAAAAGATAATGAATCCAAAAGTAAGTATGATAATGAAGAAGAATTTGTGAGTAGTGCTGCGTTGGTTGTTTTATACAACAAAAGTCCAGTTACTTACTTAACAACCAAGAAGGAAGAAACTGATGATGAAAACATGGATAGATTAGAAAATCTCAGAAAAAATGCAGATGAATCAGCTCAAAGTCTAACATCAGATTATGACAGTGATTTAGATGACCAAAAAGAAGATATCTATAAAGCCTATGAATTAATGTATGCAAAATGGATGCAAACATGCAAGAAAAATTAAAAGCTAAAGAAGGAAAAGCTCTCCATAAAGAACATTATTCAAGATCTAGAGAAGTTGTTGTTGTCTAAATTAGATGAGCTTGGTGAAACAAAATTTGAAGTTGGTTAGTATGGAAAAAGGAATAAGAATGCTAAATGTAGGTATAGAAAAAGTAGAACAATTGCTAGAAATTGGTAAGATTAAAGGAGATCTTTAAAGGATTGGCTATAAAGGTGAAAGTTCTGAGCCTCATGATGAGAATAATGGCACAACCAGATCTGTCCAAGAAGAAATCTCAAGGAAGAATCGGAGGTTTATTCATACATGTCATTTTTGTGGGGTTATCGAGTACATAAGGCTAAAATGCTATAAGTTATTACAAATGATATTTCAAAGGGGTCAAAATCGAAAATCTAGATATTCTTCATTAAATTTCCAGCAGCAAACCATGTTACCTAAACATACTTGGGTTAGAAAAAATCACCACCACACATCAGAACAAACATACAAGGGAGTTAATATCAGAAACTATCTAGATCCACAGTTAGTTGTTACGGGAAAAGAAATCAACCAAACATCTGATGACATAGATGATTTGACGAGGAATAAGGTCAGATTTGAATTTCTTCCAGAGGCACAGGAGCTGTGCCCTTTACATTTTTGAAGTATACTTTGATGTTGTTTATCAACAAAAAAAAGAGAGGGCTTGAAGGGGTTTTTGAGTTTTTGATTTATGGGTTTTCTAAGGTGTAGGTGATTTGTGTGTGTTTTCCTTTTTCCTTACTTGTTGAATAGTATAGTTGATGTGAAAATGAGGCTCTGTTTGATGATTTGAGAATTCTAATGTTGAATTTTGATTTAAGTAGTTAAGTCAAGAATATGTTGATATTAATTGGACACTTGTAGGATGATTCAAATTTTCTATGATTTGGGTTTCTTAAACTTTTATCTTAATTTCTCTATATCGTGGGCTATTTGAGTTTGGGCAATATGTGTTAATATGGTTTATTTGAGGAGAAGATTTGACTATTAATTTTTCTTTTTAACATAAGGGGGAGAAAACTATGTCAGAATATTTGATTTGTTTGGATGTTAATTTTGTATATTTTTATCTTTGGATATTGATTATGCTTGAATCTTGTTGACTGATTAATGAGGAGTTCTCTTGTGGTTTTTGATTTGATGGTATATGTCCAATTATCTCCTTTAGGGGGCTTTAAAATATGTGTCAATTAATGTCAAAAAAGGAGATTGTTAAGATATATGTGATTATGTTTGGATATAGGTGATTATATCTTACTATTTAATTTTGGATATTATTTGATAATTGGACGTAATTGTATTTATATGGGACTCTTCTAAGAAAAATTTGATAAGGTTTAAAATCCTAATTAAGATGATAATCTATTTTTGGATAATAACTATCTTAGGAAGCAAATTTTTTGGAATTTGAATTGATTATGTTAGCTGTAATATAGATAGGATTCACATGTAGTGAGCTGAATGTTGTCATTTTTGGAAAGTAAAATTGACATATGTTGGATGACTTGGTAGTCGGATATCTAGGGATATTGTCGATAATGTTTGTGAGCTGGTTTCGTTGAAATAGAATTCTATTTATTGCAAACTTCTCTATTGTATCATGTTACCTTGGCTGAAGGGTTGTGTGCTATGTTTTCTTTGACTTTTTTGTCAATGATTGGATGGCTTTGTAACTAAGATTTGTCTCTTGATTTATGCGTGACTTGGATGGATCATCAGTTTTGTCCGTGTGAGTGATTGTGTGGGTCTTGTGTGACTTTAGTGAGCAGAATAATCGTTGATGGCTTGCATTATTTCTAGTTGTTGACCGAAATTGAGGAAAATTCAAGCAACTGGTTTTCTTGAAATGAGTGTGTGTTTTTGTGAGGTTGAATTGTTGGAGCTACAATTTTAGGTGTATCATGCAACCTAAGGCTGAATCATTTGTGCTGCACTTTTCTATGGTTGTGTTGTTGTTAATTGTGGGTGTGCAACAGTTGTGATTCTTGTTTATCTCTGGGTGTTTGCGTGTTTTTGACTGGGTGATTTGTGAAGTTTTGCAACTAAATATTTGTCTATTATTCAACGACAATTAAAGTGGAAGTGATGTCCGAAAATTCTAGCAGCTAAATACGACAGTAATCTTGGTGAACAACTTTTCGATATGTCATTAAAGGAGCTGAATTAATTAAGGAAGTTGTGTTTCTTTTCTCAAGTGTATTCATTTATATTCGTTATTATTTTAATCACTTGAGTTGTCTTTTTATTATCTTTTTCATTAAAAGTTGTTAAGAAAATTCTATGTTGAGGTTAACACGAGTCGATTGTATTATTGAGTGTGATTTACTTTTCTGAGTAGTGAGGACAGGGGATAGTGTTAAGGGTTGAGTGAGTTGACTCTGTAATGTCTTGAGTAAAACTATTGTTATATCACATGTGAAAGTAATTAATTAGTATTTTATGAATACTAATTAATTATATAAAAAATACGAAGTTAATTAGTATTTTATGAATGTTCAAAAAAGAACCTCTCTTTTTTGGTTTTTAGTTTTTATTCATTACTGATTTTAACTTACATTTTTAAAAAATAAACATATGTTTAGATTAGTAATATGGATGTAATTTATTTTTTGGTATAAAATTAAAATTGGATATCAAAATTAATAAAACTATTATGTTTTAATAAAATAAATAATAAATTGATAAAAATTTATTTGTAAACAAATATATAATTTTAAAATATTCTTTTGAATGATAATAATTTTTATTTTTGAAAATATTTTAATTTCGTGAATAAACATTTCTGAGAAGTTGAAGAATATATATATATAGATGCTGATTACTAAAACGGTTGAGACATTGAGAAGAAGACGTATAACTTGAAACTACATTAGCAATATCTCATAACATGCCAACTGAGCATGATGCAGAAACAGCGTTCCGCGGGTACCATTGTAGGACGTCCTGTTATTCTCATTACAATACACCGCCACTTAAATAAGAGTTAGTCGATCCCTCAGCCTTCAATCAAAAATTCATTTTGTGTTTGCGTTGGTCCAGCTTCATCAACACAGAAAGTACAAGTAATGTTTGTCAGCTGAGCTCTCAAATTATAAGCATTTAAGTAGTTCTTGTTAGTATACATACACTAGCGCAGAACATTGATTAATTACGTATTATACCAATCCTCTAAAGCTTGAGTTTTTTAAAATTATTTAACACTCATAATTAATTAATAAACCTAATATAATTTATTTGATATTTATTACATTAACAGATTAGTTTATAGCAATCAACAGGGCATATGGGAAATTCATCAGAACATCAGAACCAGTGAATCTTTTAATTTTAACTCCAGATTGAGTATAAAATCTGAGACTTTCCATCATTTTTCCTTATGTCGTGATAAGGTTCTTAACATCAGCCTTAGACTCAGACATAAGCTAGAGTTGTAACAAAGAAAAATTACGAACAAAAAAGAAAAGGGGGTTACCCATTTAAGTGTTTATAATGATTAAAAACTTTGTTATTTCACTCAATGTTTACATACATTCAAGCAATTGAATACATTTGGATGACAACTTTGAGGTCATTTTGCAATCCGCCTTCGAATATCTCCAGAGTCTTTTTTATTGATTGAAGATCTACAAAACAGCTCTGACAATGGCCAATATGGTCACGTTTTAACTATATCAAGACAAATTTTCTTGGCCAAGTAGTCCAGATTCCAATTTAATCACTGCCAGTGATTGTCAGCTGATTCACTTGGATGATCATCAGCCAGATTTTTCATCCATTATCTTCTTGATTTGTCCGGTTTCCAGTCATCATTTTTACGTGTCGGCAAAGCGCAATAATCAAATATGTTATGTTAATTCTAACTGGTAAAAGATGACTATGGATGACTATTTAGAGATGTTTTTATGAGGTGAAGAAGCTAAAGTTCGGGTGATACGAATGCAGCAAAGTGCAGCACACAAGGGCCCATGTGGAAGCACAGTCTCTGCTCCAACTTCCGGACTAAGACTAAGGAGGGCTTTGCGTATGTGAGCATATGTCAGTTTAGTTTGCTGTAATATTGTAGTTTTGAGGGGCGTTTGTAGATAAGTGTTTTCCGCTATCTTGGCTGTAGCATTAAATGACACGTAAAACAAATTTACTCCACTGTTTTCATTTTCAGGTCTTTTGTCTATTTTCCTCCGCTCTAAGGTGAGTGGACAGTAGTTGCTGATACGTTTACATTTAGGTTAAGGCACGTAAGTGAAAATAGCACTAATCAAGGTTGTGTTACCAGCAACATAATATGAAGAAAATATAGTTTTTTGTGAAGAGGGGTCATGGGAAGGGAAGCCATTGGTGGGAAATGAATGATCGGTATACAAGGAATTCGACTTGCATATGTGATGTGACAACTCGCATTGTGCATTGACGAAGGGTCACCGACAGAAAAAAGTCACGATCGGGGTAACTTTTGACCAGTCCCTCTCTTATTAAACGCAGATAGTGTTTTAACTTCTTAAATATTGAAATTGGATATGTGCTTCTAATATTGAAATTGGAGATGAATAATGCAAATTGGTTGAAATTGAAGACCCAAGTGAAAGCCCTCCGAGGCCGATCACGCTCTCGCCAAAGATCACGCAAGTGTGAGCTCAAGAGGCAGTAACGAGAGTAAAGAGTTTGGATATATGGTACGGGACCTCCGAACTCACCACACTTATTTACTATAACAAAAAGAGATGTTATAGTTTCATGCAGGCACTATGTATGGAATGTGTGATTTTCTCTACATCAGTTGTAGTGCGTATCATATATCTTAACCTTTTTTACCATGTATCTTAACCGTGTATATCATGTAATCTAGGACTCCTAGTTGTGTATAAATATACGATATCAGTGATGAATAAAATTAACTCAACTTCTATATGAAATTAGAGCACTATTGATCCTTTTTCCGAAATCAAAGTTATCCTCTGTTGTTTCTCATTTTTTTGACTTCAACATGTCTCACACCTCGTCCACTTCTCCTTCGATTGACAACCCCAACGATCCGGCTAATCCGATTGTTGTCATCAATCCCCCAGCTCATTCCACTGTCAAGCTTAATGGTGCCAATTACTTGACCTGGAAAATTCAGTTTCAAACGCTCCTTCGAGGCTATGACCTTTTAGGTTATGTTGATGGCTCTCTTACTTCCCCACCACAAGCTATTATTGTCGAAGGCACTTCTGTCCACAATCCACGCTATGATACCTGGTTTCGCCAAGATCAACTAATTTTTGGCTGTCCTTATGGGCTCTCTCACCCCCACGGTTGCACCAAATGTAAACACAACCCTCACTACTCGAGATGTTTGGGACACTCTCGCAGCAACTTATGCTCTACCATGACGTGGCCACATCAAGCAATTGCGTGATCAAATTCGGCGTCCTTCACAGACTGGTGACTCCATCTCCGAATACATGAACTTTATCCGCAATAAAGCCGATGAACTTGCCATTCTTGGCAAACCTGTGGATCAGGAAGATCTTGTTGACAACATCCTGGATGGTCTTGACGAAGTCTACAAACCGATTGTTGATGCCATGCATGCACGAGACACCTGCCCCTCCTATGCTGAATTGCTTGAAAAACTTCTCAATCATGAAGTCCTTCTTCGGCAGAACAACCTCTTGCCTTCGCCTACTATGCCCATCTCCGTAAATGCAACTAACCGTCTGCTAGAGGAAAGTCGTGGCAGCCTTCTGGAAATGTACCCTATGCAGCTCCAAGAGCACGTTCCACTGCTCTCAAATCTTCAGGTTCTCGTCGTCCGTGTCAGGGCTATTGTCAAGCCTGTGGGCTCTAAGGTCACAAAGTGCTTCAATGTCCACAGTTTGGTTACTTGTTTGGACAGTCTGCTCCTACTGTCACTGGACCTCGACCATCTACTCCCTTTTGGTCCTCTACTCCCAGAGCAGCTACACCGTGGCAGCCCACTGCCCATTTTGCCGCCCCTCTCTAGCCTCAGGATCAAACCTGGCTACTTGACAGTGGAGCTAGCCATCATGTTACGGCTGATTTGCAAAACTTGGCTCTACATACTCCATATCAGGCCTCGGATGATGTCCGCCTTGGTGATGGTTCCTCCCACTCCATAACACACACTGGTTCCTCTACTCTTCCCTCTTCCTCTCATCGTCAGTTTACCCTTCATAATGTATTGTGTTCCTTCTTTAAGCCGTAACTTAATTTCAGTTGCTCAATT
The DNA here is from genome assembly GCA_027568955.1 of Erythroxylum tenue. NCBI lineage: Eukaryota > Viridiplantae > Streptophyta > Magnoliopsida > Malpighiales > Erythroxylaceae > Erythroxylum > Erythroxylum tenue. The sequence goes on along the minus strand of JAOSBM010000009.1, from coordinate 18,058,404 downwards.
CTGCTCTACAAATCATGCGTCCATTGAATTCACTCCTTTTTCTTTCTTTGTGAAGGATCTAACAACAGGAACAATACTCCTGAAGGGTTCTTAAACATGGGTTGTATGAGTGGCCATCAATTTCCAATTCTACTGCTCCGGTGCTACATCTCACTAGTGTGAGTGCGTCACTCTCCTTTTGGCATATTCGACTCGGCCATCTTACTCCTGTCATTGTCCGACATGTTGCTTAATTTTTCAAAATTCCTGTTTCATCTGTTTCTGATAATAAATCATGCATTGCTTGTCTAAGTAGCAAAAGTCATAAATTGTCATTTTATCGGTCTACTTTGACATCTAATCATCCCTTGGAATTTATTTATTCGGATGTGTGGACTTCTCCGCTTGTGTCTGTTGATCATTTTAAGTACTATATGGTTTTTATTGATCATCATACTCGATATATTTGGTATTTTCCGCTACAAAGGAAGTCTGATGTTTTGCCAGTTTTCAAAAAATTCAAACTTTTAGCTGAGAATCTGTTTTCTACCACAATCAAAACTCTCTATAGTGATAACGGTGGGGAGTATCTCGCCATGTCCTCCTTTTTATCTGACTCGGGAATCTCTCATTATATTAGCCGACCTCATACTCCGGAGCACAACGACTTTGCCGAATGTCGTTATAGACACATAGTTGAAACTGAGCTTTCATTGTTACACCAAGCTAACATGCCACTTTTCTACTGGAACTATGCTTTTTCAACCGCCGTATACCTAATAAACAGATTGCCAACCTCAACTCTAGACACGGACTCTCCTTACCTTTGGCTATTCAATCGTCCACCAAATTACAAAAAAATTAAAAGTCTTCGGTTGCCTCTGCTTCCTTTGGTTACGTCCATACTCCCCTCACAAACTAGCCTTTCGTTCCAAACCTTGTGTTTTCCTAGGTTATTCCACATCACAGAGTGCTTACTTATGCCTTGATTTATCCACCTCTCGTATTTTTACCTCCCGACACGTTCGTTTTGTTGTGAATGAATTTCCTATGCAATCTATTACACCATCCCTTCTTTGTCCGGATAACGGTACTTTGGACTCCTGGCTCCCCCCATTCTATACTCTGCCTGCATCTACCACTCCTGTCAATCAGGTTCCTGCCTCTTAGTTGCCTACTCCCACGGTATACCCTCCAGTATCCAAATCATCTACCAGCATGGAAAATGTGTAACATCCCGTTACCCATGTTAGGGCTAGAATTGTGAATTATAAGAATTTAATGAGAAACTAGGAAAATACACATCATGCATTATTAATTGTGACATGCACATTTTGCACATTTATATGATTGTACATGCATTCATGACATTTTTCGGGTACAATTGAATTGTTAAATATGATTAAAATGTGTTTAG
>JAOSBM010000009.1:18030142-18043250 GCA_027568955.1 Erythroxylum tenue | reverse complement strand
CCGTCTGCGTTTCGGATCGTTGGGTCTCGGGAACGGGGTTCGGCACCAAGGTCGGGCCTCGGGAACGGGACCCAACATGGGTACAAGAGAGAGTGCATCAATCACCAGACCACCACTATTGGATGAATCTAACTATCCTGCATGAAAATCACGGAAGAAAGTCTTCATCCAAGCTCAGGACATGAAAGCTTGGCATTCGGTACTACATGGTAGGACGCATCCGATGATCACTGAAGATAAAGGAGAGGTAGTTTAGAAAGATCCATCTAAATGGATAAGAGTCGAAGAAGAAAGTGGACTTAAAAATTCACAAGCAATGCATGCGATATTCAGTACTATTGATGAGGGACGCTTCTCAATAATTTCAGCCTGTGAATCGACAAAAGAAGCGTGGGATGCTTTGGGAAATATTCATGAAGAAAAATCCGTGATAGCGTCGACACTATAGATGTTAGCTGTGCGGTTTGAAGAGCTGAAGATGGATAAGAATGAGACTATTTGAGACTTTCATGAAAAATTGCAAGATATAGCAAATCAAGCTCATCAACTGGGGAAGAAATAATCTAACGTGAAATTAGCCAAGAAAACGCTAAGATCGCTACCTCTAAGGTTTATTCAAAAAATTACAGCAATAGAGGAGGCCCACGACATTGATAATCTTTCATTGGAAAAAGTTATTGGAATCCTTACAAACTTCGAGATGAATCTTTTAAGAGGTAAGTAAGAAAGAAGAGAAGGATTGGCACTACAGGTGAAAACTGGAAAAAGTGTGAATGATGCGGAAGATGAATAAGATGAAAACGAAGACTTGGTACTACTCACACGAAATTTTGGCAAATTGTTTGTGGAGGATATATACTTTTACACTTCTTTTTAGCCATTTGCCAAAATTGCCTAAAGTCAGATCTGTCCTTCTTTATTCTTTTCAGCCATTTGCCAAAATTTCATGTGGGTAATACCAAGTCTTCGTTTTCATCTGATTCATCTTCCACATCATTCACACTTTTTCCAGTTTTCACCTGTAATGCCAATCCTTCGCTTCTTTTTTTCTTACCTCTTAAAAGATTCGTCTTGAAGTTTGTAAGGCTTTCCAATGATAGATCATCAATGTCGTGGGCCTCCTCTATTGCTGCAATTTTTGGAAAAAACTTTAGAGGTAGCAATCTAAGCGTTTTTTTGACTAATTTAACGTTAGAGTATTTCTTCCCCAGTTGATGAGCTTGATTTGCTATATCTCGCAATTTTTCATGAAAGTCTCCAATAGTCTCATTCTCATCTATCTTCAGCTCTTCAAACCGCATAGCTAACAACTGTAGTTTCGATGCTATCACGGATTTTGCTTCATGAATATTTCGCAAAGCATCCCACGCTTCTTTTTCCGATTCACAGGCTGAAATCATTGAGAAGTGTCCCTCATCAACAACATTGAATATCACATGCGTTGCTTGTGAATTTCCTAGTCCACTTTCTTCTTCAACTCTTGTCCATTCAGATGGATCTTTCTAAACTGCCTCTCCTTTATCATCAGTGATCATCGGATGCGTTCAATCGTGTACCAAATGTCAAGCTTTTGTGCCCTGAGCTTGGATGAAGACTTTCATCCGTGATTTCCATGTAGGATAATTAGATTCATCCAATAGTGGTAGTCTGGTGATTGATGCACCCTCTCTTGTAGCCATGTTCGCAAAACTAGGATCTGCACCAACTTGCTACCAAGTTCTGAATTGGTGATCTTGTTCTGATACCAATTGAAAAACTGAAGTGTTAACTGTTTCGCAAACTTTCTGTAAACTTCTTTAGCACGAAAAAAATAAAACCAAACAAAAATGAAATAATAAAAACACTAAAAATTTGGTAACGCAGCTCGGTACACTTAGCCTACGTCTGCGGGGCCATTATCCAAATTAATACTTTCACCAAAGTACAATAGATTTACACAAGGTCACCTTAAAGCAACACCGCTCAATCCTTGTAACTCTCTCAACCTTAATTCTCGTGAAAGATTTTCACACCCGATAACACGACCGACTCGTGTTAACCTTGTCAGAGGATTTTTCTAACTACTTTCTCTCAAATAACAATTAATAAAAATAACTCAAGTATTTAATCACTAAGAATTGAACGACAATATACTTGAGACAAAAGAAAGATTTCCCTATAGTTTTATCTTCTTGAAATAATCCAGCTGAAACTCTTCACCATAGCTGATTCTTTCTTCACAAAAACATGTCGTAGTGTTTCTTCAATTTATTACTAGTGCCCACTTCACGAGATGACATTCACTACTTCATCAACTCACACTCTTAGTCACGATTTTTGAACACCCACGATTCACTTCAATATACTCAATAAATGAAAAACGTCTGCAACGCCAACCCTTGCTCACAAATCAACTTCACCGTGGTTCATACACCCCATCAGACATTGTTCAGTGATTTTCCAGACCCACGCACAATGCAATCACATTTTGATTAAACAACTAACTCTTCACCAGGTTTGTCTCACACATGCCACTTGAGTTGCCGCACACACTCACGTTAGCAATAGACTTCTGTTGTAGATAGAATATGTGAGCAACACACACTTTTTGGAGATTCTACTGTGGATGCCATCTATCATCCAATGAGAGTCCCATTATAACACCACCACTTCAACAACTTCATTAACATTTACCGCAACAATAACATTCCAAATACAAATCTATCCAATTTACTCACGTGGCCAGCCATATGATAATTCCTATAAGTTATATCCTATATGTCCCATTAAAATGCCAAAACTAACTAAAAGATATATATATATATAATATCCTATCAATTAATTTAACCAATAATATCCTCATAGATAATTTGGTATTTGATGATTTTGTTGCTTCGGTTCTTGAAGAAGAAAGCAGACACATCAACAAGGAAGAAAGGCTCACAAGTTTGCATCAAGCGAAAGCCTTATCGATGATGAAAGGACGGTCAATGGAGCGTGATTCCAATAGAAGCCACAAACAAGGAAGGTCGAAATCCAAAAGTAAGAAAAATCTCAAGTGTTACAACTGTGGCAAGAGAGGACACTTTAAAAGTGAATGTCGATTCAGGAAAGGTGGAGACAAGGCCTCTTAAACATCAACTTCTCAGGGATATGTTGCCAATGGAGAAATCTTATACAGTGAAGTAGCAATGGTGTTCAAGGACAGAGTAGAGCTCACCGATACTTGGATAATGGATTCAGGAGCAACGTGGCATATGACTCCTTGTAGAGATTGGTTTCACACTTATAAATCTATCTCTGTAGGAAATGATCATGCCTTGGAGATTGTTGGGATTGACAACATCAAGATAAAGATGTATGATCATACAATTCACACTATTCAAAATGTGCGACATGTGAAGGGCTTGAAGAAAATTTTATTTTCATTAGGACAATTAGATGAAATTGAGTGTAAGACCTCCATTCAAAATGGAGTCATGAAGGTGATCAAAGGAGTGCTTGTAGTCATGAAGGCGGAAAGGATACCCGCAAACTTATACAAGCTTATGGTAGAGACGTATGTGGAAGTAAATGCATCGGCTGCGTCGGCTGAAGATTCTTGCTTAGTAGGAACTACTCCATGGTCTCACAAAGGTATCATTACCCTTCTGTGAGCACTGCGTTATAAGTAAGCAACATAAACTAAAATTTAATACATCAAATTTTAGAAGTAAATATATTCTAGAATTGATTCACTCTGATGTATGACAAGCACCGGTTATGTCTCTAGGCGGAGCAAGGTATTTTGTGACCTTTATTGATGATTATTTCAAAAGATGTTGGGTGTATACTATCAAGAGAAAGGGAGATGTATTTTCAACCTTCACAACATTTAAACCATAAATTGAGTTAGAGATGGAGAAGAAAATCAAGTGTCTCAGGACTAATAATGGTGGAGAATATACTGGTAATGAGTTTATTGATTTTTGAAATCAATAAGGCATCAAATGTCAATTCACAGTGCCTCACACTCCTCAACAAAATAGAGTGGTAGAGCGAATGAACAGAGCTTTGATTGAAAGAACTAGAGCTATGTTGAGAACTGCAAGTATGAAAAAGTCTTTTTGGATAGAAGCAGTGAAGACCACGTGCTATGTGATTAATCGATTACCAACAAGATCGATTGATCTGAAGACACTGATGGAGAAGTGGACCAGTAAACCAACAGACTATTCTCAGTTACGCATATTTGGAAGTCCTGTGTTCGTGATGTATAATACCCAAGATATCACAAAACTAGATCTAAAATCCAAAAAATGTAGATTTATGGGGCATGTTGATGGAGTCAAAGGGTATTGAATGTGGGATCCCACTGCCCACAAGCTCGTCATTAGCAGAGATATATTTGCAGAAGATAAATTGCAAGAGAAAGATCAAAATAACACGTCTGAAAAAAAATTATGAAGTTGTAGCGATTCAAGAAGAAAGGAAGACTGAATAGAAAGATTCTACTGAAGTTATATCATATATCACGAGGAGCAAGAACCAGTTGAACATGAAAATACAGAAGTTCGACGGTCAACCCGTGAAAGGAGAATCCTAACCTGGCAGTCTGATTATATTATGGAGGGCAATGTTGCATACTGTCTCCTAACAGAAGATGAAGAACCATCAACATTCTGAGTAGCAACAAATAGCTCAGGGGCATTACTTTGGATGGTAGCAATGCAGGAAGAAATAGAAGCTCTTCATAAGAATAAAACATGGAAGCTTGTGCCATTACCACAAGGGAGAAAGCATATTGGCAAAAAAATGGGTGTACAAGATCAAACGTAATAGTGATGATCAAGTGGAGTGGAATCGTGCAAGGTTGGTCGTAAAGGGATATGCTCAGAAAGAAGGTATCGACTTTATTGAAATTTTTTCACCTGTAGTTCGTCTCAATACAATTCGGATTGTCCTAGCTATGTGTGCTACATTTGATCTATATTTAGAGCAGTTAGATGTAAAGACTGCATTTCTTCATGGAGATCTTGAAGACGAAATTTACATACATCAACCAGAAGGTTTTGAAGAACCAAATAAAGATAACTTGGTTTGAAAGTTGAACAAATCTTTGTACGGTTTAAAACAGGCACCATGATGTTTGTACAAAAGATTTGATTCCTTCATAATGAGCCGTGGATTCAACATATTTAGTGCAGACCTTTGTGTATATTTCAAGAGGTTTGGTAATAATGATTTCATTGTATTATTGTTGTATGTTGATGACATGTTGGTTACAAGCTGCAACAAAGATCATATTCAAGATTTGAAGGCTCAGTTAGCTGGGCAGTTTGAGATGAAGGATTTAGGACCAGCAAATAAGATTATAAGGATGCAAATTTACCGAGACAGAAATAACAGGAAGATTTGACTTTATCAGAAGAATTACTTGAAGAAAATCTTGCACGCTTCAGTATGCAAGATTGTAAGTCAATCTCTACCCCTCTTCCTGTTAATTTTCAGTTATCCTCAAGTAAAAACCTTAGAAGTAAAGTAGAGAAGAAGGAGATGTCTCAAGTATTGTATACATCAAATGTGAGAAGTTTAATGTTCGCTATGATTTACACAAGACCAGACATTGCATATGCAGTGAGAGTAGTTAGTCGTTACATGGCGAATCCTGATCGAGAACACTGGTGGGCTTTAAAGAGGATCCTAAGATATATTAAAAGGGCCTCAAATATTATTATATGTTATAAAGGATCTGAATTTATTATCAAAGGACATGTTAATTCTGATTTTGCAGGGGATCTTGATAAAAGAAAATCTACTACAAGCTATGTGTTTACTATTGCAAGAGGAGCTATGAGCTGGGTGTCTAAACTACAGACAGTTGTAGGATTATCCACAACAGAAGCTGAGAATATGGCAGCTACACAAGTTTGCAAGGAATCGATCTGGATAAAAAGGTTTTTGGAGGAACTTGGGCACCAACAGGAGAAAATTCCTTTGTATTGTAATAGTCAGAGTGCCTTGCATATTGCAAAGAATCCAGTTTTTCATTCCAAAATTAAACACGTAGGAGTTCAATATCACTTTGTTCGTGAAGTGATGGAAAATGTAAGTGTGGACATGCAGAAAATTCACACAAAAGAGAACCTAGTAGATGCACTAACAAAGCTAATCAACATTGATAAATTTATATGGTGTAAATCCTTGTATGACTTGGCAGAGACGTAGAAAGCAGAGAAATGACAAGATAGAAATAACGATATATAGATTGATTGGTTCTCAATCAAATCTCTAAGTGGGAAATTATTGGCTTAAATCCCATATTGGTAAGAAGAGAACATAGAAGCCTCCATTAAGGTTATATAAGGAGGCATATGTTTAAGGTTTTACACATCCCAAAAAATCTCTTTTTCATAACCTTGTGTATAATTCTTGGTGGAGATTATGAGATCTTCATCTTGTAATATTTGTTTTCTATAGTATAAAGTTTTATATTTTTGCCCGTGGTTTTTTCCATATTCGTCAAGGAATTTTTCACGTTAAATCTTATGTGTCCCTTTTATCTCAATTTCTTTTATTGGTATGTTTGCTCTATTGGACATAGTCCATCAGTCCTTAACTCTGTTACAAAGCACTAACGTCAATTTGTTAGGAGTGTTGCTATTCTGGCATATGGTAGGAACCGCTAACAATCTGTGTAACTGGTGACAAGTGGGGGAAAAAGAATTATACCTTTTAGGATTCTACCTTTCATTTATGGTTAAGCATATGAATTCTTTAACATTTTCCCCCCATATCTACAGATGTAATCGACATGGAAGTTTCGTCTCAAGCAGTATTCTATACAGGAATAGAGTTATCATGTCAAAGATATTGGTACACAATAAATTGTACTACTGTAAGACAACAATATGAACCTGGGTCTCAACAATAAATCTTACCACATGTTCAATTATAACAGACATTCTGGTTTAAACATGGTGAAGAAAGTGAGTTTCATCTCTACCAAAATATTCATCAATGTCAATAATTCAAAGCAGGATTCCTATAATTTAAAGCATAAAACTAGGAATCGACAGATGAAACTTCAAAGTTAAAAGAGCTGCTGATCCTTGAATTAAGCACTCTGATTTTTTAAAAAAAAGGTTACAAACATGAAAAATATTGCAAGATACAGGACTACTTGACAACTTATTGTGTGATTCACCATTGCAGTAGGAGAAATAAATACAGTGTTGCAAATGATGATGATCAAACTCGAGAAGGTCAATTACCTTGAAAGATAAGGACGAGGCAAAAGAGAATTGTTACAACCATAGCAGATAGACTGCTGCTCCAAGATGACTTTGAAGCTCTCATCTTCTTTAAAGCTTTGATTCGTTCAATCCGTGCACGTCTTCTAACAGCAAGCTCAGCAATTTCCTGTACCAACTTCTGGTCAGCAGCATCTAACAGTGGACCTTTAGGAGGTCTTGGTGGTTTGGGAGGCTTTCTACCCCAAAAGGTTAAACTGTGTTGAAGCTCGTCTCCTTCTGCATTCTTGTCTACCAGCAAACCATCGTTCTCATCAGCAACCTTAACAAATTTCGATGAATTCACCAATCCATCAAAACCCAGTAGCCCATTAACCCTTTCTAAACCTTGATTGGCTTGTGTACTTGATGAAACATGCTCATTGGCTTTATCTTCTTCGTTAATTTCCCTGCCACTTTCAAGGTCAACTTCAAGGTCCTTTTCTCTCAAGATTCCACCATCCATCACTTACGGAAGATCTAGTCTCTATGGCATCGTACAGCTCGCAACATTCATCCGTCAGAAGTAGTGTTCCAATAATTGCAGAACTCCATTGCCAAGCCTAACACCAAACAGGGGAAGAAAGGGACAGGAAGAGAGAAGAGTGGGCTTTTCTAACATTCACAATGCGGGTGCCGGGTGGTATAAATATAGAATTAACGATTTAGTAGTTAATAACTGATTTTTAACAACAGAACATATGTTAATAAATATACATTAAAAAAAAGTATTTTGGTTCTTATCTTTTCTTCAGTCAACGACGATGGATCTGAAAATGAGAGTTTTGGAAGTTGGAACGTGTCAGCTTGTCCGCAGACGGCCCAACCGTTAATTTTAACTAATTTTAGAATATTTTTAAAGTCTTGGCTTCCATTTTCTCAAATTTCCTTTTGATTAGATAAAGTTGCGGATAAAGGAGCCGAGCAAGACACGCTTGTACTTGGTCTCGAGTAATAGGAGGACCGACGTGACTGCTGATTAATGTATGCCCACACGTGTTGGTTTCCTTGAAATTCTCTAACGATTATGTTTCTAAATAAGCTGTCGGACTTTTTAAATATTGATTATTCAAAATAGGAAAGTAACGTTACATAATTAAAGAATAAATTAGTTGTTTATTTTCTATTTTGTATTATTACAAATTTATTATGTCGCTATGAATTACATAAAAATATTATATTTGATTATTTAATAAATTAGTATATATATAATTATAATATATAAAATATATAAAATCTTACACTACTCTCTCAATTAAGAAATTGTTAATCGAGTTGTTTGCGGGAGAACAAATGTTAGATAAACAACAGACAATAATGAGTATAGTAGAGGAGTTACCCATACAAAAAAGTAAGGACCGGAGATAAACAAATAACATAAGATCAATCAGAAGAAGAGCCAACTAGGGCTAAATCAAAAACAAAACAAATCCTGTCCTAGAGATGGCATATTCATTTTTCTTTAAATTACTTATCCATGTGGTGTAATTTTAAAAAACCAAAGCACACGTAATTACTCTTTAAGCAGCTTGTGACCAATTCGATAAGAAGCGTAGGCATCAATGCATGCATATTCAATCTGCTCGTTACTCAGAACCTGTGCCTGCCAATTACTCATGCTGATATGTCGAGGCTTTTCCATATGCAGCCCAAGGACTTGGGAAGCGATTTCCTTCAGACCAGGCTTCCTTGAGCTGAAGAAGCCGGGCCAACGCTGAAGCGACATTTCCCTTACATCCACAATATTATCTTCAGTTTCCAGACCATAGTCATCACTCAGCTTGGCCACATCTTGAGAAACTTCTACTCCTACAAAAGTCACATCGGAATCTTTAAGGAAGTCCACGAGCTTGGTAGGTATATAATCCAAGTAAAATAGTTGGATTATGAGGCAATCGGTGTCAACGCAAAGCTGCAAGGTGGCAGCTTTGTTGTTCTGTCCCACCCTGTAATTTGGCTTCCATTCAACATCCAACCCTACAACTATTTCTTCAAGATTGTACATGGATTTGATTCTTCTAATCCATGAAAATATCTCAGTAGCCTTGTCAGTGACTTTTGTTACTATAACTTGGCCAGAAAAGCGCACATGTACTGTTTTAGTCACCATGTTTTATTAGTTTCCTCTCTAATTTTTTAAAGTTCGGAAATCCCGAGTCATATATATATGTGTATATGCGAACGTGCGAGGAAGCTGAAAAGGGTGTGAGGAATTTTCGGAGCCTATTGGGAATTAATTAGATGATAAAAGGCCTTTAATGTTTATGAATGTATCCTGTTTTCATTTAAAACTAAGATGCAGTATTAGTCTGGTTTTAATGTATATTCAGTGGTCATCGAACAAAGCAAACCGATATAGAGCCAAGAGTATATGAAGATTAAAAGTTATAGGCTATTACTTGGGTAGAAAAATTAAGAGTCGGAATTAATAGAATTAAACCTCAGTGTCAAACTATATTAATTCGGTTGCACTACCAATGATTCGAAGGCGCACTATCTTCATAAATGCGCTTGAATCAGCCATTTAACCTACCTAAAGTAGATGAACCGATGAAAGCTATAAAGGGTTACACTAAATCTCTGAGGTTTCAGCGGGGATATTAATACGCTTTACTGTTTACATGCATGCTTGCTGTTTTCCGATAAAACTTTCTTCAAAGAAAACTACATCGCAGTCTTAATGGTATGTTTATTTTTCGTGGAAGAAAGCAAACTACTTTACTAGGGCCAAGACTCGAGAGGGCATGCAAAGAAAATGTTTGGTCCTGCCGATGAGCGTAATAACAATAATTTTATTGTGGAATGGAACGAGTGAGGGTAAAAGCAAAGCAAAATTGAGTTGGAACAAAGTCTGCAGACCAAAAGAACACGGGGGACTAAGGATATGTTCTGCATGCCTACTTAGTAATGTTAGTGTAAGAGACCATTCCACAGACCCATCTCATAGCCCATCAGCCCACAAAGACACAGGTCCATTAGTTAAGGAATAATACACATTCTAGAAGAAATCTCATATCTGTGTTTTTGATCTTTCTGTTGTAATCGTATAGATTCTTTACAGCTGTAGTATTGATTAAAAACAATTGTATATATAAACTCTCCCTCGACAGTGTACAATAGAGGAATAAGAAATACATCACACAAATTCTAAATTCTACATGGTATCTGAGCTTTGCTAAGACAAACGTCTATGGCTGCTTCTCCTTCTTCTTCTATTGCCACTGTTAATTCTTCGTCTGATCAGCTTCTCAACTTTCCCTCTCTTGTAAAATCTTTAAACTTTACTATTACCAAACTTACCCAATCAAATTACATTACTTGGAGAGCCTAGGTTCTTGCTGCAATTCGTGCCCTGGAGCTTGAAAAATTTATCTCTTCCTCCTCTGAAATTCCTGTTGCTTTTATTTCTTCCAATGACAGTGTATCTCAGCCTAACCTTAGTATCGCCTATGGCGTAGATCTGACCAACTTCTTCTTTGCTAGCTATTATCAACTGTTGATGATGATATTGTTAGCCTTGTTACTCACTGTCAATCTTCTGTTGAAGTTTGGATTACCCTTAAAAAGCTATTTGTTCAAACAAGCATAGTTAAAGTCCTGCAGTTAAAATAACAGCTCTCATCTATTAAAAATGGATCAGATACTATCAGTGCATATGTGCTGAAAATAAAAATCATTAGTGACTCGCTTCTTTTGGCTGGTCATCCGGTCTCTGAATCTGAGCTCATCCTTAGTGCTCTTGTTGGCCTAGGACAAGATTATGATCCTATTGTCTGTTTTTTTATCAAATACTATGGCATTTTCTTCTTTTCAGGACGTTCAAAGCTCCCTCCTCATGCATGAAACTCGTCTGGAACAACAGTTTGTTGTGTCTCAGATCTGAACACCATCTACAAATCTTGCCAGCCACACTCATTCCCCTGTTTTTTCTGGTGGCAGACATTGGGGACGTGGCAGAGGCACAAGAGGAAGAGGAGGCAGATCTAATTCTCGAGTGTTCTGTCAACTTTGTCAAAAACAGACCCATTATGCTCTGCAGTGCAACAAACACTTTAATCAGAACTGGCAAGGACCTTCACAACTTCAGCAAACCTGGCGATCCTCTTCTCAACCTGTGCGGACCTACACTGAATATAATAACTCACCTCAAGCAAATTATGTGCAGTCTGGTTCCCCTAACCACTACATAGTTCCCTAACAATCAGTTCCATCATCTGAACCACCACCAACTGGTCCATTTGGTTTGTTGACAGTGGGGCAACCAATCATGTCACTCCTGACATTCAGAACCTCAGCATCAACTCTCCATACACTAGGAATAATCATTTAACCATAGGCAATGGTAATCTTTTACCTATCACACACATTGGTTCATCTTCATTTCACTTCAATACTTCTTCTACATCTTTACATCTTAAAAACATTTTACATGTACCTTCTATAACTCGTAATCTTTTAAGCATTTCTAAGCTTACTAAAGACAATGATATTGTTGTTGAATTTTCTGATAATGGTTGTTTCTTTAAGGACAAGCTTTCAGGGACTACTCTTCTATAGGGAACTCTGCAGGATGGGCTGTACCACCTCAAGACCATACCTAAATCCTCTTATGCAAAATCTGCTGCACCTTCCTCCTTTGTTTCTGCTTTCCCGACTGCCTATGTTACAACAGTAGATGCCAATGTGCTACATGCCACAATGGGTCATCCTTCTCCATCTATTCTATCAAAGATTGCCAAATCTATGAATCTTCATGTTGATATGCACACTCTTAAGTTCTGTGATGCTTGTAAAGTTGGAAAGTTACACCAACTTCCCTTTCAAAATCACTCAATTAATGTTACTAAACCTTTTGAAATTGTGTATTCAGACATATGGGGTCCTTCCCCAACTCTATCAACAGAAGGACATAGATATTACATTATTTTTATTGATGCATACACTAGATTTACTTGGTTTTACCCTCTAAAACTTAAATCTGAAGCCTTCTCCACATTTCTAAAATTCAAATCACATGTAGAATTGCAATTTAATCACAAGATAAAAACATTTCATACTGATAATGGAGGGGAATACCAGTCCTTTCTACCTTACCTTGCAGCCCAAGGCATCACTCTTAGACTATCCTGTCCCTATACACGTTAACAAAACGATGTTTCTAAAAGGAAATATCGTCACATCACAGAAATGGATCTCACCCTACTCTCCCATGCATCAATGCCTCTCTCTTTTTGGTTAGAAGTTTTTCTCACAGCCACTTGCCTCTGTTAAGTCAAAATGAATTTACGATTAATAATTTTGATGAAAAAGAAAAAGCAGACGGAAGCCAAGTAGAAAAGCAGACGAAAGCTATTTTGAAAAGCAGACGGAAGCTAAGTAGAAAAGCAGACGGAACTATTTTGAAAAGCAGACGAAAACCAAGTAGAAAAGCAGACGGAAGCCAAGTAGAAAATAGACGGAACTATTTTGAAAAGCAGACGGAAGCTAAAGCGAAAAGCAGACGGAAGCAATATAAGAAAGCAGACGAAAGCAATATAAGAAAGCATAAGGAAGCTAAAGCGGAAAGCAGACGGAAACAAATAAAAAGCAGACGAAAGAAAGCAGGCGAAGGAAAGCAGACGGAAGATTCAGTCTGAGTTAGTTACAGAACTCAACTGAATAATCGATTCTTGGAAGATCAAGAAGCAGTTTTCAAGAAGTAGTTGAAGACGAAGGCTATAAATATGAGTCGAAGTCGAAGACTGCAGAACTAACTAAAAGTTAGAAAAGCTATCGAAATATAAAAGCTTAGCATTTTTCTGAGAGAAAATATTGTGCAAAAAATCTAGAGCTAGTTTTCTGTAACAAAGCTCGAAACA
>JAOSBM010000009.1:18012481-18022669 GCA_027568955.1 Erythroxylum tenue | reverse complement strand
ATTTTATTTTGTAAAATAAATGATTTAAAAATTATTATTTATAAACTAATATTTATTTTATATATTTATAATTATTAAATGAAAGTTTATTTGAAATTTATATATTTTAAAAATATTTTAAATTTAATTATATTTAATAATTATTATTATATTAAAATTGTTATTATGTCTAATTAAATGTAAAATGAAATGAAATGTGAAAAAAACAACAAGTCAAAAAATAATTCAAAATTTTGATAAAATAGAAAATAATTAATAATTTAAATTATTTTCATTATTTTACAATAAATTATTATATTTAGATAATTATTATATATATAATTATTATATATAGAAATAATTAGAATATAATAAAGATATATATATAAACTAAAACTGTCAACTGTACAATATAACAATGGACTATTTTTTAATTTTTTAAAAATTTAGGAACTATTTTATAAATTAAAAAAATTATCCGAAACGGTACCCGGTATTAATCGATACCGGTACAGTACCGTACCAGAACCCAATCCGGTACCTATTTTAGTACGGTATTCATAACATTGGTTTGGGGGCTGTAGTATAATGGTTATGGAGTTTGGTATGTATCGATATGGTGTGGATCACTCTGTGTTTCATCGTCACTTTGAGGCTTGTACGATTCTTTTAATCATTTATATTGATGTTATTGTTATTACTAGAGATCATAAAGTAGGAATCTAGTCTTTAAAGTCATTCCTACAAACCAAATTTCAAACAAAGGATCTTGGTTTACTAAAATATTTTTTTGGGTATCGAGATAATAAGGTTGCAGATGGGGATTTGTCTATCTCAAAGAAAGTACGCCTAGAAACAAAGCCAATTGATAACCCCGTGGAACCAAATGTAAAACTAAATGTTGATAAAGGAGAGCAGGTAGAAGATCCAAGAAAGTATTGAAGACTTGTTGGTAAACTAAATCATTTAACTGTTACGCATCCAGATATCTCGTTTACTACAAATTTAGCGATTCAATTTATAGGATCTCTGTGAACTAGTTATTGGGATGCAATTATTAGAATTTTGAAATATTTGAAAGGCTTACTAGGGCAAGGTCTTCTTTACCAAAATCATGGACACATTCATATTCAAGGGTATATAGATGCAGATTAGGTAGGCCCTTATGACTGACAATCTACCTAAGGCTACTATGTATTTTTAGATGGAAACATGGTGTCATGGAAAAGTAAAAAGCAATCAGTTGTTGCACATTCTAGTGTTGAGTCTGAATACAGAACCATGGTGTATACTAAATGTGAGTTGATTTGGTTGAAACATCTTTTTGGAGAACTTGGTTTCGAGCACTTCACTCCAATGAAGTTGATGTGTGATAATTAGCAGTCATTCATATTGCCTCGAACCTAGTCATGAGAGAACCAAACATATTAAGGTGGATTGTCACTTTGTTCATGAAAAGCTTAAAGAAGGATTGATTGAGACACCATATGTCAAGTCAGAAGATCAATTTGTTGACTTATTCACCAAGGCATTTGAGAAGGGGGGAGGGGTCTCAGTTAAAACCTATATATAACAAGCTTGGAGCTTATGATATGTATGCTCCAACTTGAGGGTAAGTGTTAGGAAAGATTTATATTAGATGTTAGGAAATATCTATATTAGGAAAAGAATGATCTCCTCTTTATTGTGTGATTTTCTCTTTATTCCTAAGTTCTTTTCCTTACATAATTGGTTCTATATAAAGGCTACAAATGTCTTAAGTTATCATCAAGCACTCTATTAACTATCCTTTTATTTTCATAGGTTCCTTATCTTTCATACAAATCGTCAAACATTTCACTTTAATAATATTCTCATTGTGCCTATCCTTACTGCAAATTTACTTTTTGTTGTTCAATTTTTTAAAGAAAATTCCTATTTAATTGAATTTAATCCCTCTAGTTATGTTGTAAAGGACCTTTCCACCTAGATTCCACTTCTTACAGAAAACATCCATAATAATCTCTTCCATCTCAAGGTTCTTATTAATTACATAAATCTCACGGCTTTTGTTGCTCAATGTACTTCTTCACTCCTTTGACATCAATGCCTTGGTCATCTATATTCCCAAATCTTTATCAAATTACTTCCATCTAATTCAGTGTCTTTTACCCATATTTATTGTAATCCATGTCTTCAAAGCAAAAGTTATTGTCTTTCTTTTCCTACATCTACTAGAGGTTATATTGCACGTCTTCAACTTATTCATTGAAACATTTAAGAACTATCTCCTTCATTATCAATTTTTGGTTCAAGATATTTTATAATTTTTATTGATGGTTTTATTCATTACACCTGAATTTTTTGCTTTAAATCATAAGTCTCAGGCATTACAAAAATTTCAAAACCACTGTTGAAAAATTATTCTAAAAAATCAAAATGTTTTTATATGATGAAGCTTTTAAACTCATCAAAGGATCATTTGCTACTTTTCTCACCACTCCCAACATTTCTTTTTATATTGCTTGTCCTCATACCCTACAACAAAATGATATTGCTGAATGCAAAATTCATCACATAACTGAAATAGGAATCACTCTTCTTATTCATAGCTCTCTTTTGAAGAGATTTTGGTATAAAGCCTTTTCCATACAGTTTACCTTAAAAAAAATTTACTATCATCTCCCTTACATTTCAAATCTCATCACTAACTGTTGTTCAGATCTTCTCCCAATCTTAATCATCTTTGTGTTTTGGGTTGTATATGCTATCCTTTCCTTGTTCACACTAGAACTAATAAACTCACACCTAAATCTATCTTATGTGTTACGCCTCCAACTATAAATGATATAAATGTTTTGATCCCTCCACAAATAAAATTTATCTTTCCCAACATGTTATATTTCTTGAAAATCAATTTCCTACACTCTAATCGCACTCCTCTTCCTCTTCTACTACTTCTCTATCTTTACCATTACAAATTCAATTATCAATTGCTCCTCTACTACTATCTAGTTCTCCCATCTCATCGATCTCAACTACTTCTGTCTCACCCATACCTCGTGTACCCTCTTCCCTCCCTATTCCTCTTATTCCTGAAGCATCATCTTCCTTGTCTCATCCAATGGTCACTCACACTCGGGACAACACTTGACCTTTAAAAAATTTTCCCGACTATATTACTTACAAGACCAGTGTCCATTCATCTTTTGATCCAGACCCTGCTTTTTTCACTAAAAAAATAATTTTTCTTATTGGAGACAAGTCATGCTTGACGAGTTCAAAGCTCTTCGTCAGAACAATACTTGGTCCCTTATTCCCCCTCCTCTAAGTGCAAATATTGTTGGCTATAAATGGATATTCCATACAAAGCTTAATCATGAGAGTTCCCTAGATTGTTATAAAGCCCACTTGGTAGCTAAAGGCTATCATTAATAACCCGATCTTGATTGCACTGACACATTTAGTTCGGTTGTCAAACTAACCACCATTTGTCTCATTCTTTCACTTGCCTTAGCTAAAAACTGATTCATTAGTCAACTTGATGTTAACAATGCTTTTCTTCATAGCAACTTGCAATAACTTGTTTTTATGTAACAACCTCCTAGTTTTGTTGATCCTCACAATACTCATTATGTGTGTCATCTACACAAAGCTCTTTATGGTATTACGCAAGCCACTAGTGCTTGGTTTCACCATTTAAGTCATAAACTTGCTAACCTTTGGTTCACTTCCTCCAAAGTTGATACATCTTTTTTTATTGACTCCACCTCAACTCACACTACCTTTGTCCTTGTTTATGTGGATGATATCTTAGTCACTGGTTCTTCACAAAAATTTATTTAAACTATCATTGATGCTCTTTACTCTATTTTCACCATCAAAGATCTAGGACCTCTTCATTACTTTTTTTGGCGTCAAAGCCACATTTACATCCACTAGCCTTCTTCTCACACAATCTAAATGCACTTATGACCTTCTTCAACCCACACAACTTGACTCTATCAAACTTGTCTCCAAATCCATTACCCTCTCTTTCCTATTTTATAAAAATCATAGTCTTCCTCTTTCTAATCCTATTGAATATCGTTGTACTTTTGGGGCTCTTAAGTACATTTTTCTAACTAGACCTTATGTCCAATTTGATGTTAACAAAGTTTCACAATTCTTATACTATCCTACTGATGTTCACTGGATAGTAGTGAAACACATTCTTTGGAATCTTTGCTTTACCTGACCTACAGCCTATATTTAACCAAACTCTCTACCTTAATAATCACTGCTTACTCTGATGCTAATTGGGCTAGGTATCTTGACGATCATCAGTCTACATTTGATTATTGCCTTTTCTTTGGCTCCTATTTAATTTCTTGAAGTTCTAAGAAACAACCTACTGTGGCCTGATCTAACAATGAAGCATAATACAAGAGCATTGTTCTAGCTATCGTTAAACTATACTGGATAAATTCTCCACTTGTTGAACTTGGATTTTCATATATTAAACCACTTTTGTACTATGACAACATTAAACCACTTTTGTACTATGACAACATCAGTGCTACATTTCTTGCTGCAGATCCCATCTCTTATGCTCATACCAAGCCTATTGAAATTTTTACCCATTTTGTTCGAGATTTGTTTGTGAAGAAATTTATGTTCATTCGTTATATATCGACCTCTTAACAACTTGCTGAAATTTTCACCAAATCATTGCCTTCTACTCCCTTTTTGTTGTTGCGTCATAAGCTAAATGTTTGTTCAACCATTAGCTTATGGGGGGTTGATAACAACACTTCTTTTAAATCTCTTCAGTTGTAATTACATTAGATAATCTTATCCTATATTAACTTATCTTAGTGTAGATAATATCATATACAATATTATTATTTACTTTATTTGAATTAATTACAAATTGATTCATCTTATCTCAATTAGTGTATAAATATAGCACATAATGTACAACAACAATCATAAAAAAATCAATACAATACACTCTACTTTCAACTTCTCAATTTTGTCTTCTTCCTTTCATAAGCTTTTAAAACTTGGGGATCTTTGAAAATTTTAAACAACGCTACCAGACTTAAAATCCCATCTCCTTTCAACAAAGTTCTTAACACAATTGGTTGACAAAATCTGCAAGTGCAAAAAATCGTTTCTAGTACCTACAAATCAAGTATTCCAAGGTCCTCTCCCACAAGGACTAAAATACTCACTACTGAATTAATCCTAATTACTTGAACTAAAATAAAAAGAAACTTAAAATACGATTGGATCAGAGCAGACAATAAATTGTAAATAACAGGATATAATAACAATTGCACAAATTTATTTATATTATCTCTTAAGACATATAAGAATACCTAAGTAGTTGATTACCATCTCTTAATGTGAAACCTAACTAGTCTAATTCATTAAGAACAAGTAACCATAAGTTATCACACTAGTTCAGGATATCTCTATCTCTAAATCTAATATGTTTGTCTTCCTAGGGAACAAATCATACTTCACCTATCAGTTTATCATATGATTCCTAAGGTTGAATCTATAGTGATCAAGCATAGAAACAACAATAAAGTTCAAGAAAGATAAATATAACCCAAGAACTTTCATTCAACACCAACCAATCCATAAAATATAAATCAATCCCCAAAGTAGGCTACATCCCTAACCCTAAATGGGTTTAGCTCAAGAACATGATAAAAGAATCCATACAAATAAAGATAATCAACATCTAAGAAAGAGTAGAGAGAAGATTGAGAGAAAATAGAACAAGATTGCTTCCAATGCTTGATTCAATCCTCCTTGGTCTTCTTCTTTGCCTCTTTTGGGTTCCTTCTTTTAAACAGCCTCGTTTTCAGTGCAGATCCCCCTCTTTTGGTCTTAAAAATGAGTATTTATAGTGTCTTGGGCTCAAAGAAACCTAGTTTTTTCCAAATAAGGGAATATGGATCGTAATAGTATCGTTAAAGTCCATTAGGTAGACGTTAAGTTCGTTGGGTGGACATTTTCTGTCATTTGGAGTGAATTTGGTCAGTAAATGTCCGTTATGGGGACTTCATGTATGTTGGGTGGACCTTCTCAGGTTTTCCAGCTTTCTAGCTCCGCTCATGTCCATTTGAAGGGACATCATATTTGCTGGGCGGACATACACTATGCATCTATAGAAATGTGCAATTTTGGCCCTTTAGAAGGCAAAATCTTTCCTTGAAGTCTTCATGGAAGTTGTAGAACTCGGAGTCCTCTTCGAAAGCGTACTTGAATGGCCTTAATTTGAAATTCACAGCAAAAGTTATTCCTCTTGGCCCAAAATCTATCCATTTGCACCTATAATGAAATAAAGTTGAAATGTGTGAGAATTAACCAAATAAAGCTCAAAATTCACATAGAGATAAGTCAAATTAGTTCCCAATAATCCCAAATCATATATAAATAATTTGACTTATCAAATTTAAGCGTGGATGGCCTTAATTTGAAATTCACAGAAAAAGTTATTCCTCTTGGCCCAAAATCTATCCATTTGCACCTATTATGCAATAAAGTTGAAATGTGAGAATTAACCAAATAAAGCTCAAAATTCACATAGAGATAAGTCAAATTAGTTCCCATTCATCCCAAATCATATATAAATAATTTGACTTATCAAATTCTCCCACGCTTAAACTATTGCTTGTCCCCAAGCAAAAACAAAAGAAGACTAACTACTAAATCTGCAAACAAGTTATTGATTCCACTTTTGTAGGTGTACGGTGGCATTTAACATATGCCACAAGCCTTTAAACCACTATGCGTCCATAATGGAGGAGTTATAGTCTCCTGAGGGTTTACTTAAAATGAACGATACCCATAAACATTTTCTTTCCATCATTCCGCACCTAATCATCATCTTAGTTGAATCCAAAATGTTGAAAGCATTATAGGTAAGAATTGAAATATAGACATACGGCTACATAATACTTCATAAATTAGATCGCAAACTAAGCAACAATAAGACATCATAATGCTTCAATTAATCAAAATCACATGCTATGAATGAAGTCTCTTATAAAGCATTCACTTTCACACACAAGTGTTTAAGGGTGACTCTCAATCATCTTCTAATGCATGTTTCTTATCATAAGCTTACATCTTATCTACTTCTCCACTACTTCCGTCTATAGCATATCTATGAATACAAAAGGTCTTTATTCCTTTAGTTGTAATAGGGCCAAGGGGTAAAGTAGACTAAGAAAGAAAGGATAGGAATTCAAACATTCCATAATTAGTAGAGCGGAAACTACAAATATTACAATCATTATCGGCAAAATTTACTGAGAAATTGCCCAACAACCATAATACTTAGGAAACTCCACCAACTCTATTATCACAATTTCCATCATTCTTTCTCCTTGGAATCTGAAATGAATGTGCCCAATTTCTCAAAAAACCATTTAGATGCCAGTTTTTCTCTTTATCTTCTCTTTATCTTTTTTTTCAGCATGCTCCTTCAATTTCCATATAAAACACCCCCACACTTCTTCCTTTTTGTACCTATCAATAAGAATATTGAACGCACAATGTTTATAGCTCTACTAACCATCAAACAAGGGTGAAATTTTTTTTCTTAGTTCAAGGTCCTTTAGAATAGGTTTACAAAGAAAAAGGCTAAAAATACAATCACTAGGCACAAAGGTTTCACTAGGGGATTGATATATAAAAAGGTTAGCTATTTGGCTCAAGCTCAATCCTAGTGCTTTTTATCACTTTCATGAACATACCATAATATGATTATGTAACCTCAAAAAGATGCAATGCAAGTTCTAGAAGTAAACATACACAGAAGAGAAAATTATATCACTCATAAGAAAAATAGGATTGGGTGCAATCCTTTAGGCTTAAAACAACTCACTTTGTGATGTTTACTCATTCAATAGCGTGCTCATTCAATCAATTTAACATTATAACATCCAATTTTAAAAAGTTATGTAATCAATTTAATCATATTATGCATCTTATTTAAAACCAATCTTACCCATAATACAATTAACTCATGAAATTGGATTATAATGACAATTAGAACGTGAAAGATGTTTAAGTATGCAAACATACTTCATGAAAATATGCACAATTAGTTAATGCAAAACTACACAAAACAAAGGTTGATTATTAATTTTTTATATATGGAAATTGTAACATAATTCGATGCAAAATAATGCATGCAAAACCATCAATTTATCCTCCCCCACACTTATAATCAACATTGTCTTCAATGTTAGGTAAGATAAAAAAAAGAATAATGCAAAGAATGGAATAAGGAGAAAGGCTAAAGAAACCCCCTAAAATAACCGATTGCATTGTCATGAAACCAAATTCTGCACCTTGTATTCTTATCTCCCGTCAAGTGATACATGACAAAACTATAGAGATAGAACAAAATAGCACTGAAGTTATCCTTACAAGTTGCCAAAACAAAATAACCCATAGGGTGAGATTAAAATAAAGTGCGAATCTAAATGAATGAAAGCTAAAATGCAAATGCAGTCCTATGATCCTATGGTATCATTATCTCGAAGAAGGTGGCTATTGCTCTAACAAATCCCTCAACATATCTTCTATCCTGGTTTGTGAAGCCACGAGATTGCTCACTTCAGCTCAAAGATCTTTAACTTCTGCCTGAACTTCGCAACTAAGCTAGAACTTGATTGTCCCCTTTAATTAGATTAGCTCTAGATTATTGTGCAGCAAGTGCATTCAGATTTCTCTTGATGCGGATTGACCCAACTGTTAGGAGCATCTTCTCTATAGTTCAATTCCCTCATTTTATCAGCATTGATGACATCCACATCAGTAGTATAGGCCACTTCTTCATTTCTCTTAAGGACCTTAAGACGCCCAAATAGTTGGCTCAATAACACTGGAAACACAAACCTCTTCATCTTAGCCTTGTGGTGAATCACTTGCCACATAGAAGTCATTATCATCTGGGCAATAGCAATGCCCTGGAATTGGTCATCCAGGAAAAAAATCTTATCCAAAATGTATAAGTCTTCATTATGAAGGTACCCTGAATCACTAGCCTTAGGCATTAAATTATGCGCAAGTAGGAATGCCACCATTCTAGGTCCAATATGAAGGGAATTGTAATGCATAAAGGTGTGCTAGTTTGTAAATCACCTAGCGGCTCTAGTCCCAAGCTGAGACACAGCCTCGGATTTATCCCATTGACTATCAATTGTACATCTTGCACATTTGTCAAAGGATGGAACATTTCCTCCCATTGGCAGCCCTAAATGTCCATTAATCAGATCTTTTGTTATGACTACTGCTTTCCTATTGAGTCAAAAAGTGACCACTGATGGTTGTTTATCGACTACCGCACTGAGGTTGGCATAAAATTGTTTCATCGAGGCTAAGTAGTATGCACCTTTGAGGTTCAATAGTTTTCCCCAATGAAATTTTTCTAAGTTTGCCCTCACATTGTATGCTTCATCAATACTCTCTTCAACTGAGACTTCGATCATAAATTTGTTTTTCTTTTTCTTATTGAACCAAGCTGCACATTGCTCACTAATGAACATAGCTTGACCAAAATCAGGTTCCTCTGCTTCTACAACAAAATTTTTACCCCTAATAGCTCGAGAAGATTGAGCAGTACTCTTCCTCGCAATTTTCTTAATTCGTGACATTGAATGATAGCCACACAACCAGTTATAATCTCAACAAAATGGAGCCCAATCCCAACAAACAATCAACAATTATCAACACAAGCTCAATTGCAATAACACAAAACTAAAATAGTTTCAATCTCGACCACAAACCAACACTCTCAAACTCACAATGTGACAAGAATCCAGAGCAAAAACATCATCATACATGAATCAACAACATTGGAGTTCCATATTAAGCATAAACACATCATGAGTTGCTCTGAAAATTCCCAAATCCCTATATTCTTCAATCTAAACAATTTCATCCACAAGTTTACTCATAGTTGTGAAAGAACACTTACCCATGCCAAATCAAAGTGGAGATTGCGTATAATCAGCCCGAAACCTCAAAAGGACCCCCAAAATCAACAAACATGAGTGGGGTTGGCGATATTCCGATTGAGGATACTAGGTTTTTTGTAACATCTCACCCCCGACGGGAAGGGTAGAATAGTAATTTGGAAAGAGGTGAGAGTGATTAGGACTGGAATCTTCATGCATACTTGTATTTGTGAACAGTGACATTTTGCACGTGAAAAATAAC
>JAOSBM010000009.1:17913601-17925026 GCA_027568955.1 Erythroxylum tenue | reverse complement strand
AATTTATTCTTATCTCTTTATACCTGAATAATCATGAACAGTCCCTCAATTAACCCAAAAGGTTCGGGGTCCAATAAAAACAATATAAAACTATTAATTAACAAGCAAAATGTGTTAAATATGAGTGTATAATTCTAGTCAAATAAGCATCTATCACTTGGTAGGCCTTTTCTTAATAAAAATTATTAAAAAATTTTATAACTATTTTTTAATATAAAAACCCATTTTTATTTAAAAATTTAATATTTATTTCATTTTTATTAAATTAAAATTGTTAAATCCAATGTCTTGATTTGATAAAAATAATTAAAATATATTTTTTTAATTTTAAAGATTATTGTCGCTTTAAATTTTTATGTCTTTTGTTTACTAATCACCATTCTCTTATCTAATTCTAATAATACAATGGTGCTTGGTTCATTCAAAAGTCAAAACATGTAAAAGTAATATCAATTTATGAGTTTATTTACACAAAAAATATCAAAGTAATATTATAAAAATCATTTTATTATCAAAACAAAAGAGTATCATAATGATAATATTTTCTAAGTGTCAAAAAGAATTTATCAATTATAACTGGAGAATAGAGATTAAAGTTAAGTAAATAAGGAGAGATAACAATATAAAACCTACATAAAAGCGACTAAGTAAAGATTTATATCTTCAATTGTTAAAAACCAAGGCAATCACATGAAAAAAGTTAATCTAGAAGCAAAGATTAAAGACAACAAACATGTAATAAAGGAGAAGGGATAACTAATTGTTATAATCAGAACCATCAATAGTTGACAACACCTCATTTATATATAGAAACATTATTATGAAAATTATACTTGATTATGCAATAATTGTATTAAATGAATATTCAACACGTGATAATCAAAAATTAAATATACCTTCATCATCAAATATTTTTTCAAAAAAAATTTAAGTTGATAAACTAGTCTTTATAATGTTACCTTTGCTAAGCTAAAAAGACAATATAAGATAATATAATTTATGATTGTTAAAATTATTGTTGTAAACAAATTAATATATCATAAAGAATAAAATTTACCGTTAATATATTAATCTTATAACCAACTTCAGGCACACATAAAGGATTTCACAATGTTAGGATAAAATTTGGTACAATGAAGACTAATTATCTAACTGCTAGTACTAAATGTATACTCTGAAACAATAATAGATACTAAAATTACTATGAGATCTTGTGCATTTGCTTACGTGATTAAAAAGCACTTCCATGTTTCTTCCATCATAGCAATACATCAAACTCCACTCCTTCAACTTTAGTCACAACACCTACCTCCAAATAGTTGTCTAACCCCATCATAACGTAAGAAGTTCTTATCTTTTCTTTATGAATTTTGCAAATGCAGGTTTAACAATGTTCTTAGATATACTTGAACCTCAATCTTAACTTAAAGTTGGAGTTGAACTTCTATGATCTTGATTTTTTTTCCAATCTTAGTTGATAATTATTAAAAAGATCATACCATAATTATTTAACAACATCAACGTACTCTTGAGCTTGATCACCATAAAAATTTTCATAATAAAGATAAACCCTCTCCATCTTGTATCTTGGGTCCAACACAGAAATGATTGCGACAATTTATCTAGCTATATACTAGAAAGAATTGAGCTTCTCCGTCATCTACTTTACCATAAACTAGATCACCTCATTATAATCAAATATCCAATCAGATATATCCTTTGGATCTTACATATACAGTTAAAGCAATTATGTGATGTCAGATATTTTGTTCCTGAGAACAACTTAGTAGCATTATAAAATATTTTCAACTTTGCACAAAGTGCTTTAGTCAATTCCCATAGCTCTTTTGATTGCAGGAAAGTATACTGATAATTTTTTTGTCTCGTCCTACTAAACACCTCAACATACTTGGTTGTCGACTCTAACATCTTAAATGTTGAACTCAATATGGTAGGACAAAACTAACTTCTTCATGCACGAAATGCCTAGTTGTGGTATAGTTTCTTCTAATTTTTCAATTCTTTTGGGTTTTACACTCTAATACATTATACTATCTAAGATCAACTTTAACTCTTCCTTTTATCACTTCCAATTTTTCCTTCATAATCAAATTCACAATATATGCAAAACAAAGCATATGGAATAACCTCTTACCAACTAATAAGTTCCCAAGTCATAACTTTTTCTTCAACTTTTTAATCATCACATCATTTGTGCTATCATTATCAAGTGTTATGGTAGATAGCTTGGTATCGATATTCTAATCCATTAAATAATCCATTAACACAGTTTTCAATCTTTCACTTGTATATGGTGCTGACACATAAATACTGACACATAAATAAACATGCGATTTAGAAATATAAACAAATGTTAATTATAACATAATCAATAAATGAATAATAATAATATTAAAGAATATAATTTACCTCAGTAGTCGACTACATAGAGTCCAGTCATTGTCAATATAGTGTGTCATCTACTATATAACCTATTAATTGTCTACTTATCTGATGTGATGGCTACCCATTCGTTAATAATCAATAATATATTTAATATTTCTTTCTTTTAATCCTTGTATATCTTTAAAATAATTTTTGTTCAGGGTATTCTAAGTTGGGATCTTGAAGGATGGTTGGAGTAAGCTGAGTAACATTCTAAAATTTTTGCTATCAATAATGGAGAGTGGTTGTTCATCAATAATGATAATCTTAGCTATAAAAAACTTTAATCTTTGGAAATCATTTCATTTCTCCTTCTCATTAGGTTAGGGGTAAAAAAGTTTGACCTCATTATATTATTTGTTTTTTGTTAGATGACTCCATATGTCTCTTCAAATAAAAGGTTCCACATTTTGAACTCTTGAACAACATCTTGTGATAATATTTACATTCGGCCTTTTCTAATCTTCCTTTGATATAGTCTGGTTAAAGTGATTCTAAACATCATTTCTCAATGAACCTGCTCCTTTAACATGAATTTTTTTTCTGCACTTTGTACCTGATTAGACCTCTCCAATAGTATAGTAAAAACTCTCCACTAAAGGAATATACTTATACATTTGGAACAACCAATATATATGAGTATATGTACATGTATACATACACTTTAATTACATCTAATATAAAGTAAGATAATAAAAGCATAATTAACCATAATCACATCCAGGAGTATATGGCAAGAGCTTACTTAAAAAGTGATTAATCTAAGTTGATTCCACTTAGATTATTTAATGCATAATATCATGAGTAGTACTGCATTTAGTCAATTAAGTTGAAATTTACTATCCTAGTAAGAAATAACATGTTAAGAGTTATCCTTCTCTTATTCAACAATTCTTAGAATACCTAGTGCTATAATGAAGCATTCAACATGAGAGGACATGTCGAAACACCATTTTTAGTCACTCCCTCTCTCTATGTGATGTTACTTATAAAATCACTTTCTTACGATGTGACATTGTCTAACTACATTGTTAACTTCATTAGGAAGAAAAAGAAAAACTTTAAAGAAAAACTACTTTAAAATTGTTTCTTTTTTCAGTGAGAATAAATATAACCTATTAAGAAGTAGAATTTTTGCATGATATGTTCCTGTAAGTCCATTACCGCTTTAGGTTTTATGAGAAGTTAACAATAAGAAGAAACCTTTTAGGCCAAACCTTCTAAAAGCAACACTATTCATAACCAAGTTAGGATTACTACAACATGTTTTAAATCCAAAATCAAAAACATTAATGGATCAAGTTATTTTTACTATCAACTATCTGAATTTTCTATATAGATAAATGAAGGGCATTGAGAGATTTTAAGGGATAAGTAATAGAGGAGAGATAATAAAGAAGGATAACATAATTTTCCAAATGAATGTTGACCATTTTAAAGTTAAAATAAGCATGAAATCTGAAAAAAAAAGTTAAGGTTCTTAGGATTTAAATAAAATAGTTTTAAATCATTAAACTTTATTTTAATGTTACTTAATCTTTAGGGTTTAAATTAAAAATTTATGATATAGAATATATTTTTAATCTATTTTTGATAAAAATAAAAAATTCATACCTCACATGGCTCGGTTGGGCCACCGGCTCGACCTAGCCTGTGGCCCGATTTTTACTTTAAAAACGACGTCATTTTTGAAGTTTTTATAAAAAATTATATATGGTTGACTGGGTTAGGCAGGAGCAGCCTGAACCTGGCCCGACGCATCAACATCTCTATTTGGGTTAGTCTTATTATAATGCTGGTTAGTGGTTACTTATCTCCATTTAGATTGAGGTTTGGATTATCTATTAAAGCTAGTAGCTAGTTAAACAAAATCTTTTGATTATTTTGCATTTAATAAATTTATGTACCTACATGTTGTCTAAATCAATAATCAGTTATCATTGAACTACATGAAAATAATGTATATGGAAAAGATATTAATGTTCTAAACTATTACTTTGAAGGTTGAACCACAATGTCACATAATTAATAGTGGAGATAAGCTTGGATGTTAATTTCTAAATTTTTACAATAGGCTATTTGATTAAAATGCAATCAAGTAAAGATTTTTGTTTTTTTTCTATTTATAACAAGTAAATTACTATAGAATATATTTGTAATCTATTTTTGATAAAAAAATTAAAAAATAAAACAAAAATTAATAGAAATTGAGGGAAGGAGTATTGAATAATTTATTACTTACAACAGGAAATCATTGTGAGAAGCAAAGATGACTATCGATATTCATACATTATTTTGCATACTAAAGAAGAACTTGTTGAGGCTTTAAGCAAAACCCTCGAAAAATCTCTGAGATCACATAACTAATAACAAACTACTTAAATGATAAAGATGGCTGGAAGATAACGAACACATGGTTTTAACGTGAAAAACCCTCTAGTGTAAAGGTAAAAACTACAAGATAAACAGACAATAAAATCCACTAAATCAAATAAAAGATATAAATGATAAAGCTTTACGGGTCTCTCAATCAAGAACACCTCATAAGATAACTAAAGCTACTCTCTTTTGCTCTCTCTTTAGCTAGCTCTCTTACTGCTCTCTTGAGTTCTCTAAAAAATCTCTAGGATTAAGTACAAATTTACACACACACACACACACACACACACAATTATATGTAGCAATACTAATCCCAACTAATCCTAAAGATCAAACTTTAATAAAACTATAGTTGATGAATACTATTTAGACTCTAAAACTCCTCTTTTGTTGAGTGTTTATGTCTCATGCAACTTTTTCCTCTCAAACTTATCATTAAACTCTGAAGATAAGGTTTCGTATATGGCATATTGTCACCCATATGAATGTGTCTGGTGACCATGTTTGACCTTTAAGCTTTACATCTTAACATCGTGATGATACAAGGTTAAAACGAGTTACATTGTCAGTGGACACAACCTTGTCTACCACTTACACGACCTTATCTGACTCTAGAGTGTCTGATCTCAAATCATCACCTTTCAACTTACACACAGTTACACAAGCTTATATGGTGATGAATACATTCGTGTCCACTATGGATATAATCATGTGCCTTCTAGATATGGGCATCACCTTCAGAAATAGCTTCCAATAATCTTTTTCTACCTCAGATTTACTTAAACTTTGTTCCTTTTAATCCATGGAGATAGCTAAGACTTATGGAGTCCATATTTAGTGGAATTAAACAAACAAATGTCTATAAAATAGGGAGGGACCAATGACAAACTCCCTCTACAACCCATTTTGGAGGAGAAGTTTGCCACCCCATTAATCACTTGAAAGCCATCTTAGCGAGCCTACTACAAAGCTCACTCCTGGGAACCACCTTTGTTAATATGTTGGCACCATTATCATTCATGTGAATCTTCTTCAACCTTATTATTAGCCCCTCAACCATAAACTACAACTAATGACACTTGACATTAATATGCTTAGTGTGGGAATGATACATGGAATTTTTTTCTCAAATCCATAGCAGTTTGATTGTCATAGAAAACTATGTACTTATCTTATTCACATCTACATCTTGGAAAATTGTTTTAACCAAAACATTTCCTTTCAAACTTCCAAGGTTGCAACATATTCCACCTCATTAGTAGAAAAAGTTATACAATTCTACAACTTAGATTGCCAGTAAATAACTCCCCTTAAGAATTTTAATAAATAGCTTGAGATCGATTTTTTTGACGTCGAGATAACCAGCCATGTTCACATCTATATATCTTTATAGAATTAGCTCACCGTTTCTAAAACATAAAACTAATCTAGAATAAGCCCAAAAATATTTGAAGATCCACTTTACCACTTTCTGATGTACCTTTCTTGGAATGGATAAATACTCACAAATTCAATAGTGTGTGTGATATCTGGTCTAGTGCATGTCATAGTATACATCAAGGAACCAATAATAGAGGAATATGGAACTGAAGAAATACTCTCTTTCTCCTTCTCATTACTAGGACATGGTCTCTTGCTTAACTTGAAATGAGCTACTAATGGTGGACTTATTAGCTTGGCATACTTCATATTGAACCTCTTAAGCATTCATTCAATATATCACTCTTATGAAAACCACAACTTTTTGGCTTTCCTATCATGAATGATCTATATGCCTAAATTTTGTTTTGTAAGACCCAAATCTTTCATGTTAAAGGAATTAGACAAGTGCTCCTTCAACCTGTAAATCAAGCCAGCATCTTATCCTACTATCAATATATCATCTATATACAAGAGAGGGGTGATGAAGTTACTAGTAGAGAATTTTTTGGAATACACATAAGGATAAATTAACTTCCACTTATACACATTTCTTGTCATAAACAAATCAAATTTCTAGTACCACTCCTTTGGTGCTTGTTTGATCGCATAAAGACACTTCTTTAACTTGCATACCAAATACTCTTTTCCTTTGAATTTGAACCTTTTCGGTTGCTCTATGTAAATCTCCTATTCCAACTGGTGAGAAAATCTCATTGAAATCGATACCCTTATTTTAATTGTTTCCTTTCACCACTAGTCTATCTATACTTCATTAGCTTATTACCATCTTTCTTGATCTTGAACACTAATTGCTGCATACTATGATTATGAGATTTGGAAAATGGATGTGAAAACAATTTTTCTTAACGAGAATCTGGAAGAGAATGTGTACATGAAACAACCTGAAGGTTTCATATCTCCTGAAAATGCTAGGAAAATCTGCAAGCTTCAATGATCAATTTATGAATTGAAGCAAGCTTCTTAGAGTTGGAATATTCATTTTAATGAGGCAGTCAAAGAGTTTGGTTTGCTCAAGAATGAAGAAGAACTTTGTGTTTAGAAGAAGACTAGCGGGTGCGCAATTCTTTTCTTGGTCTTGTATATAGATGACATACTACTCATTAGAAATGACATTCCTATGCTTCAATCCATGAAAACTTAGTTAAGAAGTTGTTTTTCAATGAAAGACTTAGGTGAGGCAACCTACATCTTGGGTATTAGGATCTATAGAGATAGATCAAGACGACTTATTGGACTAGGTCAAAGTAGTTATGTTGATAAGGTTTTACTCAAATTCAATATGCAAGAATCTAAGAAAGGCTTCTTACTCATGTCACATTGCATAGTTTTGGGTAAGGCTCAGTGCCCTTCGACACAAGATGAGCGAGACCGTATAAGTAGGACCCCATATGCATCTGCTATAAGATCCATCATTTATGCCATATTATGTACTCGTGCGGATGTTACATGTGCTTTGAGCATGACGAGTAGATACCAGTCAAATCTAGGTGAAAGTCACTGGATAGTTGTTAAGAACATTCTTAAGTACTTGAGAAGAAATAAGGATATGTTCTTGATCTATGGGGGTGAGGAAGAGCTCATTGTAAGTGGTTATATTGATGCCATCTTCCAATCAGAAAAAGATGAATTTTGATCGCAGTCAGTATTTGTATTCTACTTGAATGGTGGAGCACTATGTTGGAAGAGTTCCAAGCAGGACCCAGTTGCTAATTCTACAACATAAGCTGAGTACATTGCTGCTTCAAAAGCAGCAAAGGGGTTGTTTGGGTTAAAAAGTTCATCATTGAATTTGGTGTGGTTCTTAGCATTGTGAATCCAGTGCATCTTTATTGTGATAATAATGGAGCCATTTCCCAAGCTAAGGAACCAAAGTTTCATTAGAAGACTAAACTCATACTCCGATGTTTTCACCTTATTTGACACATTGTTGAAAGAGGTGATGTGAAAGTGTGCAAAGTGTCGAAAATTCTTAATATAGCTTATCTGTTGAATAAGCCTCCCCCACAAGCTAAGCATGATTGTCATACTAAAGCATTAGGCATCAGACATATGGATTGTATGATTATGTAAGAGTGAAATTTTGTGACATGTCATTTTTGGATAATCCATTAATAATACCTAATTATTGTTTGCTGTGTTCATATTTGATGGAGTTATAAATACAATTGAATTATGATCCCATTAATAATGTGTATCTCACCATTGGTCATCAAGTGAGTGATTTGATCGTGAGACCTTATTGTAACATGGATACAATTTTTCTAAAAGACCTAGTCAATGTCATTAATGTAAGGGATCATAATGACTATCGAGACTATCATGTTGATTAATTGATGACTATGTTTCACGGGTCATTAATATGGAGATATTAAGTTATTCACACAGGTGCATGTTGGAGAACATGCAATTGGACCGACCTGCTATGAGAACACTTCAAAAATTGTTATATAAGTGTCATAAGTAGTTCTCATCACAGCTACCAAGTATAGTCCTTTGACTTGAGTTTGTCACGATTTCCTACATGTGGATTAGTTTGTTTTGACATTGTCAAACGTTAGCCATAAAAGGTGATTATAAAAGCAATGCTTGGGCATGCTATAAATCATGCCGAGGAATGTGGATGAACAAGATGGAATTTGTGTCTTTCATATAATAGAAGAAAGATATCTTTGGGCCCTTTGATGAGTTAAGATTGAAAAGTTGCATGGCCATGAACAAACGAGGTGAATGTTAGTCGTTTGTTTCACAGTCTAACTCAGAGATGGAGAAAAATGATTAAGCTTAATAAGGATGACATAATTTCCTGCCTTATGGTCAATCGAGATATAATGAGACAAAGGGACTACATTTGGATAATTGGTTCTTGTACAAGTGGGAGATTGTTAGTGTATGCCCCGCAAACCAAATATAGAATGTACTCTAATTATTGGTTGTGATTCAGGTAGTGTTGTATTTCGACCTTATTTAATATTAGGTTGTTATAATGTCTTGCTAGAGGTCGCTTATAACTTGTGGAACTAAAAGAAGTTTGGGCTTGCTGCTAATATTAAACAAGCCTACAGGGTTATACACCAAGTAGGCAAAACATTCAATGGGCTTAATTCGATTTTGGGCCTAGTCTAATTCACAGTTAGGGTTTTCCTATATATACAGATATATAAGAGATTAGAAGATAAATGGTCATCTAATAAAAAAAGCTCAAACAATCTTCTTCAGAAAGAGAGAAAGGGGACGAGATTCGTGCTAGCAGCGTGACATTTAATGTGCGTGTGTGTGGATATCGTTAGAAGCATGACATTTGATGTGCTCTTTCTGGCACTACCAATTTGCTTTCTTATTTCTGCTGCAAAAGGTATAATTCATCTTGAATTTGATTTCAATAGTCACATAGATCTTGATATTTTGTATTTAAAATTTTACTGTTAATCATCTGTTAATCGTTTGAAATCCCTTCACCATCTTCAAAGTACAATAGTATAATGCTCTTTTATCGACAAGTAACTTAGAATCTGAGTGACTAATGTGGAGACAACCACTAGTCTCACAAATCAACTACACTTCATCATTTGTCCTTAATGTCATTCTTGTAATGTTGTTATCATCTCCATCCTTCTATTGTCTTACTTTTTCTGGTCTCTCTTTGACTTATAGCAAAACTTCTTTATATGATCAAGTTCGTGCAATAGTGACACGTTCTAGTCTCTTTACCATCTCTCTACTTGAACCTGTTATTTAACTTCCCTTACTTTTTAGGACCGCTACTCTTGTGTTTCCTTCTGCTTTCTACCACAAGAGCCTGTACATGTTGACACTAATCTCCTTCCTCCTAATCTCTTCAATGAACATGCTCTCTTTGATCACATCTAAAGAAAGCATACCATCTGGAGTAGAGTTGTTCATAGTCATAACTAAAGTTTTTCAACTATTTGGTAAAGAACTTAAAAAGAATAAAGTATGTAATCGTCGAGGATGATCTTCATAGTGGTCAAATTGTTGGTGATGCCCAAAAAATTGTTGAGATGCTCCAACATTGATTTCCCATCCTTCAACTTCAATTTTATAAGCCTTTTAATCAAAGAGAACTTATTGTGAGTGGTCTTCCTCTCATAAATACCCTTCAATTTCTTCCACAACTCAAAAGGATCTATCTCTTGACATATGTGGTTGAATATGTTAATATTAATCCACGGTCTAATAGTTCCCAAGGTCTTTCACTTCATCTTCACCCACTCTTTATCTGCTATATCCTCCAGCTTAGATGGGACATCATCTTTCATCCTTCTGTCCATAGCAATTGGATCATAGAGATCTCTATAGTATAGGAGATCTTCTATTATAGGTCTTCATATTGAGTAGTTGGTCGATGTGAACTTCATTATGTAGCTATTATCACTCTCCATACCTAAGGTTATGATACCACCTATTAGGACTGCAAGCAATAATGCTTACAAGATCTCCAAGATCACTCAACTAATAACAAACTAATCAAATGGAAAGATGCTTGAAAGATTACGAACGTAGGATTTTAATGTGAAAATCCCCCAGTGTAGAGGTGGAAATTATATGACAAACTAATAATAAAATCTACTAAATCAAATGGTAGGACATAAAGGATAAAGCTTTCGAGCTCTCTTAGTAAAGAACACCTCATAAGCCAACTAAAGCTAATCTCTCTAGCTCTCTCTTTAGCTAGCTCTCTTACTACTCTCTTAAGTTCTCTCAAAAATCTCTAGGTCCAGTACAAATTGACACATGTATGTATATATATAGATATATATGTATGTATATATATATATATATATATACACATAATTATGTGTGCGACTGTGTGTTGTGTACGAAACCTTATCATCATAGTCTACGTATAAGTTTTAAAGACAAAAGTTATACAAGACAGATACACCCAACAAAAGAAGAGTTTTAGATTCTAAATAACATTCATCAATTACATTTTTGTTGAAGTTTGATCTCTAGGATTAGTTGAGAGTATATATATACTCTCAACTAATCCTAGAGATCAAACTTCAACAAAAATGTAATTGATGAATGTTATTTAGAATCTAAAACTCTTCTTTTGTTGGGTGTATCTGTCTTGTATAACTTTTGTCTTTAAAACTTATACGTAGACTATGATGATAAGGTTTCGTACACAACACAC
>JAOSBM010000009.1:17808954-17832187 GCA_027568955.1 Erythroxylum tenue | reverse complement strand
GTGTATAGTGATGCTTCGCATCAAGGTTTAGGATGTGTATTGATGCAGCATGGCAAGGTGATCGACTATGCATCGAGACAATTAAGGTCTCACGAGATTAGCTATCCGGTACATGATTTAGAGCTACCTACAGTTGTCTTTGCTCTAAAGATTTAGAGACACTATTTGTATGGAGATACATTCTAGATTTATACAGATCATAAGAGGTTGAGATATTTACTAAGGTAGAGGGAGTTGAACTTGAGGAAGAGGAGATGGATTGAGCTACTGAAGGATTATGACTGCACTATTGAGTACTACCCGGGGAAAGCTAATGTGGTGGCAGATGCTTTGAGCAAGAAGTCCAATATCAGTGTGGCTCAAATACAGTTATCGAGGCTACCTAATTTGATACAGTTGAGAGCTCTAAATGTAGAGATGAATCTGGGGCAGGATAGGGCCTTGATTACTACTTTGAAGTTGAGACCGATGCTACATGACAGAATCAGGAAGGTCCAAGGGAAAGATCCCGATATGGTGAAGCTTATGGAGAAAATGAAGGTCAAAATTCAGATTCTGAGTTTGAGTTGAGGGATGAGATACTATGGTTGAAACAGAGGTTGTGTGTGCCTAATGTGGATGATCTGAGGAAGCTCATATAGCCGCCTGTGCCATACATCCTGGTATTACCAAGATGTATAACACACTGAAGCAGCATTTCTGGTGGCCAAGAATGAAGAAGCAAGTGGCGGAGTATGTATCTAGATGTATGACATGCCAGCAAGTGAAAGCTGAGCACAGGCTCCAGTATGGAAGTTCCATTCGTGACCCATTCCAGAGTGAAAATGGGAACGGATCGCTATGGACTTCATTATGGGGCTGCCTAAGATTTCAAGGCAACATGATGCTATATGGGTCATAGTGGACCGGTTAACTAAGTCGGCCCACTTCTTACCAGTGAGAGAGAATAACTCACTTGATCAGTTTGCTCAGAGATATGTAGATGAGGTGGTGAGATTGCATGGGGTTCCAGTGTCCATAGTATCGGGTAGGGATCCTAGATTTACTTCGAGGTTTTGGAGGAGTTTGCAGTCTACTATGGGGACTAAGTTGAACTTCAGTACAACATTTCATCCACAGACAGATAGACAGAGCAAGAGGACAATCAAGACTTTTGAGGATATGCTCAGAGCTTGTGTATTGGAGTTTAGAGGAGCTTGGGATCAATATATGGCATTAATAGAGTTTGCCTATAATAATCATTATCACAGTAGTATCGGAATGGCACCGTATAAGGCACTGTATGGTAGAAAATGTCGGTGGCCCTTGTATTGGGATGAAGAGGGCTTGCGAATGGTGGAAGGCCCAGAGTTGATACAGGACACAGTGGATAAGGTAAAGTTGATTCGAAGCCGAATCAAAACGGCTCAGAATAGGCAGAAGAGTTATGTGGATAAACATTGACGTGATATAGAATACAGTGTGGGAGACAGAGCATTCTTGAGAGTGTCACCCTGGAGGGGAGTCTTGAGATTCGGTAAAAAGGGCAAGTTAACCCCTAGGTACATTGGTCCTTACGAGATAATTGAGAGGATTGGACCTTTGGCCTATAAGTTCGCTTTACCAAATGAGATGTCTCAGTTACATAATGTATTTCATGTGAATATGCTCTGAAGATACCGGTCCGATCCAACACATGTGATACCGGCTCAAAAGATTGAGGTTGCTAGTAACTTAAGCTATGTTGAGGAGCCTATCAAGATTGCGGGATCACAGATCAAACAGTTGAGGAACAGGGTCATTCCATTGGTGAAAGTCCTTTGGAGGAAGCAACTTGGGAGACAGAGGAGCATATAAGGAGGCAATATCCCCACATGTTCGAGCAAGGAGGTACGAATTTCGAGGACGAAATTTCATTTAAAGAGGGGAGAGTTGTAACATCCCATTACCTATAGGAAGGTTAGAATAGTAAATAGGAGTGTTCAGTGAGAGACAAGAAATGCATTTTTATGTTCATGAATAATTTGACATGCTCATACAAGTGAATAGTGAAATTTTGTACATGAATATATTGTACATGCATTCATTGACATTCCGGGTCTAATTGTTATAAATGTGATTGTTATTGAGAATTGTGGTTTATTTGTATGGAAAATTTGTTTTGGAGAGTGTAATAGTTGATTTAGAATTTTTGGAGAAATTTCTGGAAATTTGGGGTAATTTTTGGATTAGAAAAATTGCCAAGTGGCAAAACAATTGTTAAATGGTAGTAGAAATTACTGTCCAATGGCAACGAAAATTTTGATAAATGATTTTAGGATTTATTGACAAGTTCCATTGAAAATTTAAGAGGCAGTTGGAATAGAAATTAGGTTTGAATGGATTAGTTTAACAAGAGAAACATAGTTGGATTCATAGAAATTGGACATGTGGCAAGTGACAAGTGTCACTTGCTAAGCCATGTCTTAAAACCAACCATGCTTTAAATTTTTGAAGACCATTTTGCTCTCTCTCACGATGCTTGTCTTTTAAAAGCCATTGGAGTTTTGTTTTTGGGTTCTCTTCTTCTCTTCTTTGTAGCTTCTCTCTTCCACAAAAGTTGGGTATTGATCTTCCCAACCTCCATTAATGTTGAACCTCCCACTCATCTTCCACCTTGCCCTCTCTCTCTCCCATTAAAATTGCTAACCTTCCAACCCTAAAGATGGTGATGATCGTGGATGGTGTTTGAAGCTAGGTATTTGTGATTTTCTTGAAGAGTTTGAAGATTGGGTAGCTAAATCAAGTAAATTGTGTTTAATGTTTTATCTGGGCAATGTTAAATGGAGCATTTATGATGATATTTTGAGGTTAATGCATGAAAAGGGTGCCTTGTGTATGTATGTGTTGTGGATGATGAAGAGTTTATGAAGTTTTGCTTATACATATATGCTTGATGAGTAATGAGCTATAGAGAGGTTTTGTTTCATTTAAACGCTAAATCATGGGTTAGGAGTTGTTTTATGGATTATTGATGTTGTATGTGATGAGTTAGAAAATATGAGTTATAATATGTATGTTTGCAAGATGGATTGGTTATGAAAAGGTTGTGTTAATGAAAATTGTGAGTTGATGAATAGGTACATGAACATATCTTGTTTTTGGATTAATGATTAAATTTGGGTCATGCTTTGTTGTTAATTGATATTGAGGTGAAATGGAGTTGAAAATGGGGAATGAATGAACTAGAAATGGTGATCTTTGTACAAGATATGTGTTAAATCTGGAAAATTTGAAGATGTTGGCTGGAAAATGTCTATTGAGTATGCCTTAGTCTTTTAGCTATAACACTTTTCTGTAGTTATCCAAATGAAATGATTCTTGCTTTGGATTAAACTAGAGATGTATAGCTATAATTGTTATGAAGAAGTCGAATTCAAATTTGGTCCATAAGAGTCTCAAAATCTGACTTGTAGTTGAAACAAAACAGGGTATGTTTATGTGAATTTTCGCCGCAGCAAACTCCTTGCGTCTCCGTGGCGAACTGGATGGATTTGGGGAAAAATTCCTTTCAGGAAAATTTCGTCGCGGAGAACTCTGGGTGTCGCCGCTGCAAACTTGTGAAAATGCCTCGAGAATTCCTCTCTTGAGGAGTTCACCGCGGCGAACTTCTGACGTTGCCGCGACGAAGTTTTTCTACACTGAAAATGTTTCAGTATTGTTTGATTTGTTCTAAACTAGAGACATAAGGGTATAAATTATGTGAAGAAATCAAATTCTTAATCAGACTCTAAAAGTTTCAAGTTTTGGATGGAAGTTGAGTATAGGATACTGTCTCAGAATAAAAACCATCCCAAAATATTTGGAGTATAACTTTCACACTACTGAACCAAATTGAGTGATTTTGGTGTTATTAGAAAGATAAGACATAAAGGAACACTTTTATAGAAGGGAGTACTGTCAAATTACTTTATTTTCATTGTCTTAATGATCAAGAACAATAGAACTGAAAGTCAGAGTTTGGAGAAAATCTGAAATGGATCATTAGGTTATGAAATTGGATTCAAATGGTTTGTTGAGGTATAAACCCTACGAAAAAATGCTAGTTAAGTAAGGTTCGATATTTGATTGTTTTTGTGATGACATTGATGCAAGGATACCCGGGATTGTCATGAACATGCATTGTACATAATTCATTTCATATATGTGCATTAATGAACACTTATATTTGTGCAAATTGTGATATATGTGTATGTTATTTGTTATAGAGGAGCAATTGGAATGCCAACCTCCAGACGTTGCCGGCACTTCTAGGCATTAACTTCGGGAGCAACTTATGAGTAACCTAGACGGTCTCACTTAATTACTTGTTTGCTTAGATTATGTTTTGAATGATAAATGAATGTGTTTGATTGTGGATTCTAGACAGAAGGTCCGATGATTATGTAATGTGGATTGAGATATTGAAGTGCTGCTTGAATGTGAATGTGTGGACCTATGTGCTTTATAATGTGATTGATTGTGGTACATGCATTCCATTCATAAATGCATAATCAGATAGTAACAGTTGTGACTAGAGTAGCCACCAATCAGAGCTTAAAGCTCAACGAGTAAAAAGAGCCTTGAGCTCAAACAGTGATTAAGAGCCTAAGGCTCACTATGTATAATGAGCCCT
Source organism: Erythroxylum tenue (assembly GCA_027568955.1). Classification (NCBI taxonomy): domain Eukaryota; kingdom Viridiplantae; phylum Streptophyta; class Magnoliopsida; order Malpighiales; family Erythroxylaceae; genus Erythroxylum; species Erythroxylum tenue. The sequence continues at coordinate 17,827,554 of JAOSBM010000009.1, read as the reverse complement.
ATATCCTCATCGGATAAAGGAAAGTTATTAATGAGTCCGATATCCAAAATGGATACGGGAAAATTCAAGTACTTGGTCACAACAACGTAATAATTGGAAAAGTGTTTCACAAGCGTTTCATATGCATCTTGTTAAGTATGTTTAAATGATTGAAATGCAGAATTGCTTATGCATAAGTGAAAATGTGATACTTATGTAAAGTCCAAAGTTGTGAAATAATTGTTATGTTGCATGAATTGAGTGAACCATCGATGATGGTTACCTCATTGAGTTCGCAAAACTCACCAAAATTGCAATGTTGTCTTTCCAGGACCGAAAGACGACTCTAGCTACTGAAGAGGCTCTACCAGCTGGGTAAATTATAATTGGCAAGAGAAGTCATGGCTCAAAGGTCGGTCAGCTGGGATTTTTAGACAAATTAGTTAGATTGTACATATTTTCCTCATTCATGTAGTACTATTGTATTAGGTTTTGAAGATGTACATATGGAAAATGTTGAAAGACACAATGTAGACTTTCGATTTTGTGAAATGAACTGAGGAAAAAGTTGGTTTTAAAATATTGTGATTTTCTTATGATGCTTTATAAATGAATTATGATACCATGCCATACGAAGTGAATGTAGTGATCGATCGTAGCGCGCCCTTATCGTAGGATATGTACCAGAATGACCTTCGGGTGTCTCGGTGTGTACCTTGCGGTAAGGGGGCACTACAATGAATATGATATACGTCATATGTTCACCTTTAAATGAGAATACCATACATAATATAGAGAATAGCATACCTTAATTAAAACTATACTAAGCCTTCAAATATCCAATATTATGTTTACATTTAAAAAATATGACCATTCATTATAGATAAGTGACATGTTCACCTTACAATGAGAATACATTAAGTTAATATCTCTCAATTAAAATTATAGCAGAATTTATTATATATCTAATACCATGCTTAGATTTAAACAAACAACTACAGAAAATAGATAGGTAATACATTCACCTTTAAATGGGAATATCATCACTCAATAAGAAGAATACCATGACTTAGTTGAAACTATACCATATTTTCATATATTCAATAGCATGATTATATTCAAAAAATAGCACCACCCATAATAGATAGGTTAAATGTTTACCTTAAAATGAAAGTACCATCAGTTTCATATTAAGATATAATAGAGCTTTATTTTCCCAATAGTACACGTATGTTTATAAAAAAACTACCATTAATAACTGGTCGACAAAATCTGCAAGTGCACAGAGTCGTTCCTAGTACCTACAAATCAAGTATTCCAAGGTCATCTCCCACAAGGACTGAAATGCTCACCATTAAATTAATCCTAATTACTTAAACGAATTTGACAATAAACTTAAAAGATGATTGGATTTGGGTAGATAGTAAATTATTAAAACTAGAAAATAACAAACAAAGATAATTTGATGATTTAAACTTAGGGCTTGGGGTTCACCTACTCAAGAGATTGATTAATTTATTATGAAATTGATTGAATGTTAGGTTATAATAACAGTTGCACAACTTTACTCATATCCTCTCTCAAGACATACAAGAGTATCTGACTAGTTGATTTCCATCTCTCAATGTGCAAACTAACTAGTTAAATTCATGAAGAGCAAGCAACCATAAGTTATCACATTAGCTTAGGATATCTCTATCTCTAAGTCTAGTGTTTTATCTTTCTAGAGCATAAACCATACTTCACCTCTCAGTCCATCATATGATTCCTAAGATTGCATCTGTGGAGATCAAGCATAGAGACAACAATGAAATGTAAGAGAGATAAACATAACCCAAGAACTTTCATTCAATCCCAATCAATCCATAAAATACAAATCAATCCCCCAAATAGGCTACATCCCTCACCCTAAATGAGGTTTAGTTCCAGAACATGATAAAAAAAGCCATACACATAAAGATGCTCAACATTCAAGAAAGAGTAGAGAGAGAAAGTAGAAAGAACACAAGACAAGATTGCTTCCAATCCTTGATGCAATCCCCAAAACTTCCTCTTTGCTTCTTATTTTGTGCCTCCTTAAGTGCTAACCTCGTTTTCAGTGTCCAGCCCCCTAATTAGGTCTTTAAAATGAGTATTTATTTTGTCTTAGGTCCAAAGAAACCTAGTTTTTCCTAAACAGGGGAAGGCAGATCGCCTTTGGGTTGTCAATGTCCATTTAACGGACCTTCTTGGGGTCTCTAGAGTGGAATTGGCAGGCGATGTTCGTTAAATGGATATACACTGGTCATTTACTAAATGTGCACTTTTAACCCTTTAGTCGATAGAATCTCTCCTCGGAGTCTTTATGGAAGTTGTAGAACTCGGAGTCCTATTTGAAAACGTCTTTAAAAGACCTTAATCTGACATCTACAGCAAAAGTTATGCCTTTCACCCCCAAAAGCTATCCATTTGTACCTATCAAGCAACAAAGTTGAAATGTGTGAGAACTAACCAAAAAAGCCTCAAATTCACATAGAGATAAAGTCAAATTAATTCCAATTCAACACAAAATCATATAAGAATAATTTGACTTATCAAATTCTCCCACACTTAAATTGTTGCTTATTCCGAAGCCAAACAAAAAGAAAACTAACTACTAAATCCTTAACCAAGTTATTGATTCCACTTTCGTAGGTGTACGGTGGCATTTAGCATATGCCACAAGCTTTTAAACCACTATGTGTCCATAATGGAGGAGTTATAGTCTCTTGAGGGTTACTTAAAATGAATGGTACCCACAAACATTTGCTTTCCATCATTTCACACCTAATCATCATTATAGCCTAATCCAATAAGTCAAAAACATTATAGGTAAGAATTGAAACATAGAAACATGGTTATATAATACTTCATAAATTAGATCACAACTAAGCAATAATAAGACCTCATAATGCTTCAGTTAATCAAAATCACATGCCATGAATGAAGTTTCTCATAAAGCATTCGCTTTCACACACAAGTGTTTAAGGGTTACTCTCAATCATTTTCTCATGCATATCTCTTACCGTAAGCTTACATTTTATCTACTTCTCCATTACTCCCATTTATGGCATATCCATGAATCAAAAAGGTCTTTATTCCTTTGGTTGTAATGGGGCCAAGGGTAAAGTAGGCTATGAAAGAAAGGATAAGATTTCAAATATTCAACAATTAGTAGAGCAGAGATCACAAATCTTACAATCATTTTTGACAAACTTTATTGAAAAAATGCCCTACAATCATAGTGTTTATGAAACTCCACCAACTCTATTGTCACAATTTCCATCAATCCTTCACCTTGAAATCTGAAGTAAACATGCTTTGTTTATTATTATCATATTTTCTTTTCTTCTTTTTCTTTTTCTTTTAATTTTTAAAATTTTTGTTTTGTTTTTGACACATGCTTCTTCAATTACCATAAAAATAGCCCCACATTTCTTCCTTTGTATACCTATCAATAAAAATATTAAATGCACAACATTAATAGCTCTACTAACTATTGAACAAGGGTAAACTTGTTTTTCTTCGTTCAAGGTTCTTTGGAATAGGTTTATAAAGAAAAAGCCTCGAATACAATCACTAGGAACAAGGGGTTCACTAGGGGATTAATGTATAAAAAGGGTTAGCTATTTGGCTCAAGCTCAATCCTAGTGCCTTTTATCACTTTCATGAGCATACCATAACATGATTATGTAACTTCGAAGAGATGCAATGCAAGTTCTAGAAGTAAACATACATGGACGAGAAAATTATATCGCTCATAAGAAAAGTAGAATTGAGTGCAATACTTTAGGCTCAAATTAGCTCACTTGGTGATGTTTACTCATTCAATAGCATGCTCATTCAATCGATTTAACATTATATCATCCTACTGTGACAAGGTATGTAAGCAATTTAATCATATTATGTATCTTATTCAAGATCAATCTTATCCATAATGCAATTAACTCATTAAATTGAATTATAATGACAATTAGAACGTGAAAGATGTCAATAACTTTTTTTATTGGAAATTGTACAATGATTTACTGCTAAACAATGTATGCACTACCACTAATTGATCCTCCCCCACACTTAAAATCCACATTGTCCGCAATGTTAGGAAAGATAAAGAAAAAGTAATGCAATTAACGGAAGGCATAGTAAGGGTAGAGAAACCCCCTGAAATAGCTGATGATCCCAATTTCGTACCTTGTGTTCATATCTCCCATCAAATATGGAGATAAAGCAAAATAAAACTGAAGTTAGTTCTATAATGTGCCAACACAAAATCAAAGCTAAGTCGAGATTAAAAGTAAAATGCACTTTTACATGCATGTGAGTTTAGATGCAAATGTAATAAGACTGGAAATACAAATGCCTTTGTCTCTACCTTGTGGTGGACCACTTGCCACATAGAGGTCATGATCATTTTGGTAGTAGCAATGCCTTGAAATTGATCATTATAAAAGAAAATCTTATCCAGAATGAACAAGTCTTCATTTCGAAGGTATCTGGAATCACTGGCCTTTGGCATTACATTATGTGCCAACAGAAAAGCTACCAACCTCTAGGCGATATCCAAGTATTTGCAGTGCATAAAGAACTGCTAATTTGTAGGTCGCCATGTAGCTCTAATCTTGAGCCGGTCCATAGCATCGTGTTTATCCCATGTACTATCAGATAAACATCTGGCCCTTTTGTCAAAGGATGGGACATTGCCTCCCATCGGTAGCCCTAAATGGATACAAATCAGTTCCTCGATTATAACCATCGTTTCCCTATTGACTCTTGAAGTGAGCACTGGTGGTTGTTTTCTGACCTCTGCATTGAGATTTGCATAGAATTGTTTGACAGCCTCCGGGTAATATGGGCCCTTGAGGGTCAACAATTTGCCCTAATGGAACTTGTCTAAGTTCGCCCTTTCATAGTTCAACTTCCGGATTGCCCATAACGCCTTGTGCTTAATTTCAATCGGAAGATGGCAAGATTTCCTAAAGACTAACCTATAAGGAGACATCCCTAGGGGGGGTCTTATATGTTGTCCTGTATGTCCAGAGAGCGTCATCAAGCTTCAACGCCCAATCCTTTCTTGTGGTATTAACAATTTTCTCCAAAATTTGCTTGATTTTCCTATTAGATACCTTAACTTGCCCGCTAGTTTGAGGGTGGTAGGTGGTTCCAAACTTAAAATGACATCTATATTTTTCCAAAAGAGATTTGAATTGATGGTTCTAAAAATGTACCCCATTGTCACTGATTATAGCTCTTGGAACACCGAACCTTGAGAACATGTGCTTCTTGACAAATTTGACAACACTAGCTTCAGTGTTGTTTGACAGAGTTGTGGCTTCCACCCACTTGGACACATAATCAACCACCACAAGGATGTATTCATTGCCGAAGGATATTGGAAACGGTCCCATGAAGTCTAGACCCCATACATCAAAGAGTTCCACTTCTAGAATTCCTGACTGAGGCATCTTGTGCTTTCTACTAATGTTTCCCATTCTTTGGCACTTATCACAAGTCACGACAAAAGTCCTAGCGTCCTTAAAAAGAGTTGGCTAATAAAACTTAGATTGTAAAACCTTTGCCACTATTTTGTTAGCCCCATGGTGTCTTCCATACAGAGAAGCATGACAATGATGCAAAATTGATCGCATCTCCTCATCGGGTATACATCTTTTGATCACCCCATCGGCACATCTTCTAAAGAGCAACGGATCTTCCCAAAAGTAATTCCTTACCTCATACAAGAATTTCCTTCTCTTCTGGTATGAATAATCACTAGGAATAATGTCAGAAACTAGAAAATTGACATGATCAGCAAACCAAAGGACGGTTTCCTTAATAGACCACAAATTCTCATCAGGGAAGGTGTCATTAATTGGTTACGCTCCCAGCTTGTCTCCTTGCTTAAGTCTCGAAAGATGGTCAGCCACTGAATTTTTAGATCCTTTCTTATCTCTAATTTCCAAATCAAATTCCTGCAAAAGTAAAATCCATCTGATCATTCTTGGTTTTGCATCTTTCTTTGTAAGCAGATATTTCAAAGAAGAATGGTCAGTGTAAACAAAGACTTTGGACCCAACAAGATAATATCTAAATTTATAGAATGCAAGGACTACTGCTAGCAATTCTTTCTCTGTAGTAGCATAATTAATTTGAGTATCATTAAAAACTTTGCTAGCGTAATAAATTACATGTAATTTCTTATCCTGTTTTTTCCCTAAGACAGCCCCAAGTGCATAGTCACTAGCATCACACATTAGCTCAAAAGGGAGATTCCAATTCAATGCGGCCATTATAGGAGCTGAGGTAAGTTCCTTCTTTAACCTATTGAAAGCATGAAGAAATTCATCAGTAAATTCATAAGGAACCTCCTTTTGCAATAAAGCACACAATGGTTGAGAAATCTTGGAAAAATCCTTAATAAATCTGCGATAGAATCCAGCATGTCCAAGAAACTCCTTATCACTCTAACCAAATTGGGAGGTGGCAACTTGTTGATGACTTCAATTTTCGCTGGATTCACCTCTATTCCATTGTTAGAAATTTTATGACTTAGGACGATTCCTTCTTGTACCATAAAGTGGAACTTTTCCCAATTCAGCATAAGATTGATTTCTGCACACCTTTGTAGAACCTATTCTAGATTGAACAGGCATGCATCAAAAGAAGAACCAAAAATAGAAAAATTGTCCATAAATACCTCAATTATATTCTCCACCATGTCGGAGAATATAGACATCATGCAGCGTTGAAAAGTGGCAAGAGCGTTGCACAAACCGAAGGGCATCCTATGATACATAAATATACCATAGGGACAAGTGAAGGTGGTTTTCTCCTAATCCTCTAGGGCTATCAAAATTTGGTTATAACCTAAATAACCATCTAAAAAATAATAATAATCATGCCCCGCTAATCTTTCCAACATTTGATCATTAAAGGGGAGAGGGAAGTGATCCCTCCTAGTTGCTGCATTCAATTTTCTATAATCTATATAGACCCTCCACCCTGTCATAACTTCTCCTCTTGAGAGGAATCCAGAGAAGAAGAAATGGTAACCGAATATGTATTTAATTCTCCTAAAAATGCATATCTCAAATGAATTGGAAGTTGTTTTAGTTTAGTGTTCGGTGGGCTCACTATGAAGGGTAACAATTTAGGTTTAGGAGGGCCCAATTCTTCAGTTCAGGAATAGATTCAAATGTAAGAGAATCAATTACATCTATCTTATATTCATCAAAAGAGGGACCCCTTAAAACCTTGAAAATGTTAAACAATTCTTCCTCATCACCCACTCTCAAAGTTAGCTTACCATCTGGAACATTAATCAATACTCCACTAGTGACTAAGAATGGCCTTCCTAAAATTATAGGAATCTGCGTGTCAAACTCAATCTCAAGTACAACAAAATCAGCTGGAATTATAATCTTACCAACTTTCACCAGTAAGTCCTCAACTATTCCAATGGGATATCGAATTGATCTATTAGTAAGTTGCAATGAAATTGTAGTTGGTTTGAGTTCACCAATTCTCAGCCTGTTATAGAGAGATAAGGGAATAAGATTAATGCTTTCACCTAGGTTCTGTAAAATAGAACTACACTCCTCAGTTAAGGCTACTGTAGCAAAATTATCAAGCTTTTTTTTTATTGGAGATGATTTCCTTAAAAAACTTGGTGTATGCAGGCATCTCAGCAAGAGCTTCAATAAAAGGGATATTGATTTGGATCTTCTTGAAAAGATCAAGGAATTCTGAAATTTGATATCATCCTGCTTCTTCTTGACCCGTTGAGGGTATGGTATGGGTGGTACAAAGGAAAAGTCTGAACATGGTGAAGACTCTTTCGTTTTTGTTGTTTCTTTTGGTTCTTCGCCTTCACACAAATTCTCACTTTCAGCATCCTTGGCTTCCTTCTCTTTAGGAACCACACCTTTCACCACTTTACCACTACCATACAATCTTGTTTCAGATTTACTTGGGTAATGGTAGGCAACTTCCCCTTTCCTCTTTCACTTACCTCTTTTTCCATTTGACTGATTTGCAACTCTCAATTTCTGATGGCAGGTTGGTTGGACTGAATGTTCTACTCCATCCTGTTCACGGTTTAAGAGCTAGCTGGAGCACTTTGATCCATCTTGCTCATAAGTTGATAAAACATATCTTCAAGACGATCCACCTTTTTCTCCCACGGGGAAGGGAATGGTTGTTATGTAGATGATAAAGGAGGTGAGTACTGCTGCTTTGATGGTGCTTGGAACCCAGGTGGTCTCATTGGTTTTGCAGCCCCTTGATTTTTCCATGAGAAGTTCGGATAAAACTTCTAACCTTCATTGTAAGTGTTCGAGAAAGGATCAAATCTCTAACCTTGTCTACCATTGTTCTCATAATTCACCTCTTCCTCTGTCATTGTTGCCTTAATATTCATACAAACATCTGCTGTATGCCCAAATCTACCACAAAAAGTACAAGGATCCCTACTAGACTTGTTATCATTCACTAACAAATTTAACTTATTATTAATCTCGGCAACTTGGTAGGCCATGTCGGATTTAGAACCCACTTCATTTAGAGTAACAGCTTTGCTTCTAGTCACCTTACAATGTGAATTCTCTGAAACCTTTTTGAAAATATTCCACAATTCTTGGGAACTCAGGTTACTAATATTCCCACCAGCATTCAAATCCACCAGAGTTTGGTTGTGATCAGTGAGACCATACTAGAAAAATTGAGTTAACGAGTATATGTCAAATCCATGGTGAGGGCATTGGTTAAGGAGATCATTAAACCGCTCCCATGCTTTATGAAATTTTTCTCCCCCTTTCTGCGAGAATCAATGTATCTTCTTTCGGTGTTCGAGAGTTTTATGGGCTGGGTACCACTTCATCATGAAAGTCTCCATTACCTTATCCTAAGTATCAAAGGAATCTACCTCCAAACTCAACAACCAATTTCTTGCTAATCCCTTCATGCAATAAGGAAAACAACTTAGCCTTAACTCATCCTCAGACAATCCATAGAACGGACGAGTTTGAACTAGAAGGCTAGAGCATCTTCACTAGGCATCCCATTGCATTGTGGCAACATCGACAAATGAACTTGCTTTAACTCATAATTCCTTGCTTCTGCAGTTAATTGAATGCAAGAGGGTTTGCGAGCAATAAATGGCGTCTGATAATCTCAAATTCTTCTTACCGCAGGATTAACAACAACCGGTTCAGCCTGATGTCCTTCATGGAATTGCTCATTCCCCATATCTTCTTCCACATGCAGATTTGGAATTTGATTAGTGTTTTCCATCTCTCTTCTTCGTTGGGTGTTGTTCCATCGACAAGTCCGTTCAATTTTAGGATTTAACTTAATAAGCTAGTCGTTATTCGAATTTCTTGAATGCATTAAGTGCATATAGCTCCTGAAGTCAAACAACGAGAAAGGTTTCAAAATTAATTAATGGAAGAAAATTTCAAGTAATAAACGAAAACAATACAATAATTAGAATTAATGGTAGCAAAAATAAATTAAGTCCCCGACAACGGCGCCAAAAACTTGATCGACAAAATCTGCAAGTGCATAGAGTCATTCCTAGTACTTACAAATCGAGAATTCCAAGATCGTCTCCCACAAGAACTAAAATGGTCACCACCAAATTAATCCTAATTACTTAAACGAATTTGACAATAAACTTAAAAGATGATTGGATTTGGGTAGATAGTAAATTATAAAAACTAGAAAATAACAAACAAGGATAATTTGATGATTTAAACTTAGGACTTGGGTTTCACCTACTCAAAAAATTTATTAATTCATTATGAAATTGATTGAATGTTAGGTTATAATAATAGTTGCACAACTTTACTCATATCCTCTCTCAAGTCATACAAGAGTATCTAACTAGTTGATTTCCATCTTTCAATGTGTAAAATAACTAGTTAAATTCATGAAGAGCAAGCAACCATAAGTTATCACATTAGCTTAGGATATCTCTATCTCTAAGTCCAGTGTGTTTATCTTCCTAGAGCATAAACCATACTTCACCTCTCAGTCCATCATATGATTCCTAAGATTGCATCTATGGAGATCAAGCATAGATACAACAGTGAAATGTAAGAGAGATAAAAATAACCCAAGAACTTTCATTTAACACCAATCAATCTATAAAATACAAATCAATCCCCTAAATAAGCTACATCTCTCACCCTAAATGAGGTTTAGTTTCAGAACATGATAACAAAGCCATACACATAAGATGCTCAACATTCAAGAACGAGTACAGAGAGAAAGTAGAAAGAACATAAGATAAGATTGCTTCCAATCCTTGATGCAATCCCCAAAACTTCCTCTTTGCCTCTTATTTTGTGCCTCCTTAAGTGGTAACCTCGTTTTCAGTGTCTAACCCCCTAATTAGGTCTTCAAAATGAGTATTTATAGTGTCTTGGGTCCAAAGAAACCTAGTTTTTCCTAAACAGGGGAAGGCAGATCGTCTTTGGGCCGTCAATGTCGTTAGACAGACATGATATCCGTTTAACGGACCTTCTCGGATCTCTGGAGTGGAATTGTCCATGCGATGTCTGTTAAATGGATATGATGTCTGTTAAATGGACCTTCTCGGGTATCTGGAGTGGAATTGGAAGGCAATGTCCGTTAAACAAACATGATGTTCATTAAACAGACATACACTGGTCATTTATAAAATGTGCTCTTTTGACCCTTCAGTTGATAGAATCTCTCCTTAGAGTCTTCATGGAAGTTGTAGAACTCGGAGTCCTCTTTGAAAGAGTCTTTGAATGACCTTAATCTGACATCCACATTAAAATTTATGCCTTTCATCCCCGAAAGCTATCCATTTGTACCTATCAAGCAACAAAGTTGAAATGTGTGAGAACTAACCAAATAAAGCCTCAAATTCATATAGAGATAAGTCAAATTAATTCCATTTCAACACAAAATCATATAAGAATAATTTGACTTATCAATAACATATAAGTCATATGTTCACCTTTAAATGGGAATACCATCACTCAATAAGAAGAATAGTCTGCCTAAATTAAAACTATACTAGATCTTCATACATCTAATACTATGCTTATGTTCAAAATGTATCACCACCTGCTACAAATAAGTGACACGTTAACCTTAAAATAAGAATACCATCACTTGGATATTAAGTTACTATACCTCAATTGAAACTTTACCAAAGATTCATATATCAAATACCATGTTTTAAAAAAACCACCATCAACAATAGATAAGTCTAACGTTCATGATTAAATAGGAATACCATCACTTAGTACAAAAATTACCATGCCTCATTTAAAACTATAATGGGCCTTCAAACATCCAATGCTACGCTTGTGTTTAAAAAATACCACCGTACATTATAGATCAATGACACATTCACCTTAAAATGAGAATACCATTACTTTGATGTTAAGTTACCATGCCTCAGTTAAAACAATGCCAAACCTTCATATATCTAATACCACAATTATGGTTAAAAAAACTACCACTAGTAACATATAAGTCATACATTTACCTTTAAATGAGAGTACCATCACTCCTTGCAAACATTACCATGCCTTAATTAAAACTATACTAGGCTTTCAAACATCTAAACTATGCTTATATTTAAAAAATACCACCACCTATTATAGATAAGTGACATATTCACCTTAAAATGAGAATACTATCACTTTTATATTAAGTTACCATGCCTATGTTAAAACTATAACATCATTTCATATATTTAGTGCCACACTTATGTTTAAAAAAATCTACCACCAATAACATGTTTGAAACATTTTCACCTTTAAATGGAACACCATCAATTAGTACAAAGAATACCATGGCTTAGTTAAAACTATGCCAGATCTTCATATATTCAATACCACGCTTATGTTCAAAAAATTTCACCATATATAACATATAATTCACATGTTCAACTTGTAATTAGAGCAACATTAATTTGATTTTAAGATACCATGCCTCAATTAAAAATATAAAAGAGCTTCATAAATCCAATACTATACTCATGTTTAAAAAAACCACCACCTACAATATGTAAGCCGCATATTCACTTTAAAATGAGAATAACATACTTAGTATGAAGAATACCATGTCTTATTAAAAATGTACCAGGCCTTCATACATCCAATACTATGCTTATGTTCAAAAATACCATTAACTATAACAAATAAGTCACATATTCATCATAAAATGGGAATATCATTACTCAGTATAAAGAATACCATGGTTTAGTTAAAAGTATACAATTACTTCATATATCGAACATCATAGTTATATAGAAAAAAATCCATCACTAATAATAGATAAGTCATATGTTTACCTTTAAATGGAAATACCATCACTCAGTACCAAGAATATTATGCCTAAGTTAAAACTAAGCCAAACCTTTATACACCTAATACCACACATATGTTATAAAAAAACTATAACCAATAACAAATAAGTCACACATTTACCTTTAGATGGGAATGTTATCACTTAGTACGGAGAATATCTTGCTTTAGTTAAAATTTACACATCTAACACTACACTTATGTTCAAAAAATACAACCACATATTACAAATAAGTGACATATTCATGTTAAAATGAGAATACCATCACTTTGATATTAAGTTAGTATGCCTCATTTAAACTTTATACTAGAGTTTCATATATCCAATACAACGATTATGCTTAAAAATAACCACCACCAATAACATATAAGTCAAACATTCAACTTTAAATAAGAATATCATAATTTAGGATGAAGAACACCATGCCTTAGTTAAAATTATAGAAGACCTTCTCACAATAATACTATGATTATGTTCAAAATATAACACCACCGATTACAAATAAGTGAAATAGTCACCTAAAAATGAGAATCCCATCACTTTGATATTATATTACCGTGCCTCGGTAAAAGTTATGCCAAAGCTTTATATATCCAATACCATGCTTATATTTAGAAAAAATCATCACTGATAATAGATAAGTTATATATTCATCTTTAAATGGGAATACCATCACTTAGTACGAAGAATACCATGTCATAATTAAAACTGTAACATATCTTCATATAATTAATACCACACTTGTGAACGATCTGAATAGAGAGGAGAAATAAAGTGTGCAAAGGAGTTATGCCGTATACCTATGTACACTTGATTGACCAAAAACCTATCAAGCTTTCTCTCGGGGAAGTTCCTACCTAGCTGCTTGGTATTCCAAGTAAAGTGATAACCATTAGATCTTAAATCAAATATTTCTAGCAAATCTAATATGGACTCTAACTCTCTGCCTATGGCTTTATGCTTTACTTTATCTCCTTGAGCTTCTAAGGGATAAAGGACACAATTAAAGTCACCTATAACAATCTAAGTCTTAACCATATATGATTTAATAGTAGCAAGATCCTCCCATAATTTTGCTCTTTGGAAAGAAAAGTTAAAAGCATAAATGATTGTCAATTCAAAGGAAATTGGGGAATCCAATCTCTTACACCCAAAATGAATGAACTGACTAGAGCAGTTAAGTTTTGTAACATGTACCTTGTCCTTATCATAGGAAAACATAATTATATCATTGCAGTGATGCTGATGATTAAATGCAAAGATCCATTTATGCCCTAAAAACTTAATAAATTCTTGAAATTTATGAGCTTTAATTCTAGTCTCAAGTAATCCCAAGATAGAAGACTTTTTATCCAAAAAAAGGTCTTTTATTTCTTATCTCTTAAGAGGTTCATTCATCCCTCTAATATTCCAAAAAATCATGATTGAGTTGGCTTAAAGAACTTACCAGCCCCCTTTGGACCTTTTCTTCTTTCTAGTAGATTTGAGAGGGTCTTTTTCTTATTTCTAGTAGATTTTCTGTTTGAAGTAGGAGTGAAATTCTCCCACAACTTCTCCTTTCAGATATGAGTTTCCTAAATTGATGTCTTCTCCTCTTCTGATTCTTTGTCTTTAGAAATCTTACATAAATTCTGATAGCCTTCACCTGTTTCAACTTCTTCTAGAATTTTATCACCAACACTACAATCTTGAACCTTCATTATTTTTGTTGATTCAGAGGTTTATCTAGTTTCAACATTAGGACTGCCTGTAGAAGGAGTATCCAAGTTCTGAATAATATTGTTCATTCTCCTTTTCTCCATTGTATCCCTAATTCCCATAAGTTCTTGGTAGTCTCTTGTTTTGAACAATTTGCCTTTTTTTTCCAAACTTTCTCACTAAATTGGGGTTTCAAATTATAGGAAATACTGATTTTAGTTTTAACAAGTTCAGCCACTTCATTAAGCTTCATTACTAGGGGCCCTTAAGTAATTTGTCACTTATCTTAATCTCAACACATATTCTAACAAAACAAATCCTTTCTAGCTTGGCAATGGGAGAATCAAAAGCTAATGTTTTGCCTAATAAACTAGCAAGGAAGCTTAAACCATCCAATGTCCAATACTCAAGAGGGACATTAAGGAAATTGATCCATATGGGAAAGAACTCTATTCCATTTTTATCCAATTCCATAACTGGAATCCAATTTTGTACAAACATAAGTTGTCCCCAAATATGCTAAGGTCTTGTTTCCATAAACAAGGAGAGAATATGTTCATCTCTGAATTTGAAAATGAAAGACTCCTCTTCATTCAATAGCACTTTTTCTAGGCCCTTACTGCCCTATCTAGAATGTGCCCATGATTGACCTTGAGGGAAGGAAGGTATTCCATTCAAAAATAGCCCAACTATACTGTAAGACTAGGATCTAGCTCTAGGCTGCAGAAATTGCAATGGTGGTGAAACAAACCCATTCACGAGGGTTCAGTGGAAGAGCTTAGGTTTCTATAAGGGGAACTCTTATAAAACAACACTCCTCCATGTCTTGTTAACAACCTTGTTCAGTATTAAGGACTTCCTATTCACTCGATTCTTTAAGGACTCCTTAATAGAAGGGAATTCTGAATCTATGCTTTCTGACTCCTATAAGGCTTGCTAAGAGGTCTTTAAGCTACCTTCTATAGGAACCTCCACATGTCTTTCAAGTTTAAACAACAATAACCCATCATCAGCTTATTAAAATAGCTATATGATCTTTATTATATACAACTTAGACATAAGTTGAGTACTCATTTGCCCACCGTCTATGACATTGTGATTGAACTCTTAAAGTTGATAATTCTAAACTTCTTACATGTAGATTTATTCATTTGGGAATTGCATAAAACGTTGTTACTTCTAAAATAGAAACGCACAGATGCATTATAGAACTTATCTTAGTACGACTTAGAGGAAGGGAAGTGTTTAGCACTTATAGGTTACCGTTAAACGTTGTTAGGATTATTGCAACATATAGTTGTAGAGATCAATATATATATACTTCTTTCCCATATGTAGAGATCAACATATAGTTGTAGAGATCTATATATATATATATATATATTGTAGAGATCAATATATATATATATATATATATATGCAAACATGAGTATATAAATTTAATGTTATTTATAGTTCATATATGCATAATAAGATGAGGAAGAGTTCTATTAGATTTATAATTAATTTTAATTAAATACCATTTGGCCCCAATTAGGATCCAATATCTCATATTAGTCCTTACATATTAAATATATCATATTTAATTCTAAAGTTTCATAAACTTTACAAGCATGTCCAAATTCATTAGAAAACCTTATCCTCTCTTCAATTGTCATATATATGTTACCCACTATATTCCTAAATATGTTGGCAATTTTTATAGATTATATCTCTAATTCATATCCCATATTAGATAAATTAAAATCTTTTAAGTTATTTCTAAATATCTAATTAATTAATTTATAACTATATATCAAGATTGAATTGTAGCTATCTAATATGACCATTTAAATATTAAAAACGAAAAATTAGTAGTCACTATCCTTTCTGCTTATCATTATTTTTATATAATGCAATCATTTCATGACATAATTTTTTAATTAAACATAGAGCATTGAATTAATGTCTACTATATTTAAGTACGATCGTGTAAGTTCTCTACAATGATTTCAGGCTATATTGTAGAACTCCAGATGCCACCCTTTCCTTTTCTTCTATGCTTCGTATATCTACTTATCTTTATTTATAACTTCAATATAGCCTTTTACACTTACCATTTTCCATAATTTTTTAGAGATATTGATGGAAGGTGAAACAACAGCATTCGTAACTTAAGTAACTTGACAATACGGGCATGTACGTTACCACTGTACTAAACCATGTTCGAATAAACCTTCAATATACATGTTATTTAAATAGATGGTCATGTACCCATCACTATACCTATAATTTTCTATACAAAATTTATAACTATACCATACTTAACCATGTAATAGTATGGTTAACCATGCTAGAGAAAACCTTTAATGTATGCACTTTGGTATACGGGCATATACTAAACTGTATACTTCACATTGAGCCTTCTATTAATTTTTAGTTAATCATTGGATTCCCATTGATTGGTATACTGGTATGGTACTATAGTTTGGGTGAGGCTATGGTTAGTACTAATACATGAGTATTCTTATTATCCACTTAAACTGTTAATTTAATTAAGTTATTGTAATTTTTACAGATACCTTTAGTATTGAATCTATTAAGTCTTGCTACATTTTATATTAACCCATGGTATTCCATCTACTCGCTTATTACATTCCTTTTTATATATGTAAAAGTTACTTATCTGTAAAACACCTTTGAATGCTACCATTATTATAATAATCATCTTCCTTATCTTATCATGATACACAACATAGAAATTGTAATCCTCATCATTGTGTACATATTTTAAGGATAAAATAAAAACATTATAAAAATCTCTACAACTTTAGATTGTGATAGTCCTAACAACATCCAAAGGTAAAATAGAATCAAATATACCCTAAAACTTATCTTTTTCTAGGTTGTGCTAAGAAAATTTCTATCATTTCATGCTCCATTTGTTTAGGATTCACATTCCAAATTGAAATTAATAATTCCCCTTTCGTAGGAAATAACATCCTATACAATTCCCCAAGGAGCAAACCCCTTTTTAGGAAGCTTGGAACCTTTAACTATAAGAGTTTAATCACAATGTCATAGAAGGTGGATTGATGAGTAATCAATTTCTATTCAAGTTGCATATAAAAATCATGTAACTATTCAAATAGGTTGATCAAGCGTTGTTATCGTTTAAGCCCAAATCATGCACCTAAATCAAACCCTTTTATTTTCCAATCATTTTCTATTTTCCAATTGAATTTATGAAATAAAAATAATATCTAATATAAAAAATATATCAAATTTGAAGAAAAAAAGATACAAAAGCAAACATAATTTCAAAGTTCAAGTTAAGCAAAACCATATGCTACAATGATACTACACACTTTCTAGGAATATTTCCATAAATCAATTAAAGACATGAAATAACAAAGTTTAACATATTCTAATTTATGAGATTTTGAAAAAATGAAAATCAAAGGTAAACAACAACTAAAAATAATCATGCTACACAGAACCATGTAAATAACTCATACATAATTATGGAATTTTGCTTCTCCTTAGCACCAATTTCGGATTTTGTTTTAGAATTCTCTAAATGATACCTTATCCTTTTCCTCTACATTTTTTAATATATGCTTATCTTTTTTCACCCCTCAAATACAACCTCTTATAATCCTTAACACGCTACTGTTTCTCAAAACCGGCAGAAGGTGAAATAATAACAATCATAATATAAGTCAATTGACAAAATATGCTCGTATTGTACGCCATAAATGTGAACAAACTTCCCATATCACATTCACTATGGATAGGAAATGAAATTTGTTTAACACCTTAACACTTGACAAGTTGACAGTTAACACCAGCAACGATTAATATGTTAAATTTTACTATTAATTCAATTTTACACGAGTGTCTATGATTTTAATTTATCTTTTATTAATGTATCATAATGAATGTTGGATTACTATTAAAAATTTTAAACTACTTTAGAATAAGGCAATAACAATTAATCCCATAGGACAAATTTAGGCCTTTTTATTTCAACCAATCAATATCAATACATTATAATAATGATCTATACAACCTCACATGATGAAACTTTCATATAAAGCTTTATGTACTTTTTCTCATAATTGTAATTTCTGATAATGAACAATAAATGTTGGACCCCGATTCTTAAGTGGCAATTTAGAGATATGAAATGAAATTCAATGAGTGTTTTTGTATATGAATTGTGTTATGGATGTTTTGTGCCTTAAGGAAAATTAACGAGAAAAAGAATTGATTAGTTTTGATAGCTTTGATATTTGAGTCGATTTGTATGGAGTATGAGAGTAAAGTGAATGAGTTGATTGAATTGGAAGTTAAAATTGAGAAATAAAGAGTGAAAGTGTGAAAAGTTGTTAAATTACGAAAGTTTGACTTTTTGGAGTAAAGAGTTGACTTTTTGATTTGGTTAGAATTTGAGGAAAAGCTCTTCATGAAAAATTGTAGTTTTTGTTGAAAGCTTTTTGTTGCTATAAAGAATGAAAATTTTCGATATCGGGAGAAAAAGTGTGAAAATTTGTAGAATTAAGGAAAGTTTGACTTTTT
>JAOSBM010000009.1:17794454-17808854 GCA_027568955.1 Erythroxylum tenue | reverse complement strand
GCGCTTTTATTTGTTTTGCAGGTGTTGCAGAAACCATACCCATAGACCTTATGGATCCGAATAGCAGTGTTCAGCCACAGCAAGATCCGGCAGAACCAACTATCATAAATAATAACGATATTATTTTTATAAACTAAAATTTTTCTTATTTAATAAAGAAAATTATAAATAATCAGAACTGACTAATAACCATGTAATTAATTCTTTCTTATTTTCACAAGTAACATAAGTGTTGTATTGTACAATTCTTTCTTTGTTTTTTTCAATCAAACCCAATTTAGATAATTATTTTAAGTTACAAGAAAGCTATTATTTAATGTAAGTGTTGCATTAATGTGGATCAATCCACAAAGACAAGACCAAAATAAAAACTTCATGATTTGAGCTCTAATTGATTCTTAATAGTTAAAAATAAAAGAGGATATTGTCGTGGGTTCTCTTTAAGTGGACTTTGCTATAATTAACAAAAGTTTGAGTTGTGTGTATTTTATGTGGAGAGTTATAATCTTTATGCAAAACTTTTTCTTTTCATATGTTGAATATATGTTGAAAGGTGTGACCATCTGTATTTCTCAGTTTCTCTCCTTTTTGGGTGTTACCTAGGGATAACAATAGGCTGACCCATGAGCCCATATTCAGGAGTTTTCAATGGACCAGTTCATGGGACAAGTCTAGATCTAGATCGATCTGAGACTCAACTATTCTAAGCAAAACAACATCATTTTGCTTAAAAGAGTTAGACCTTAGGTAGGTCTAGGCCTGGGCAGTCCAAGTGCTGTCCCAATTAAAAGAAGACATTATTTTACACTTTTAATTTTACAAAAATTATTTTTAAAAAATTGGTGAGCTGGCCTATTGTCATTCCTAGTTTTAGCCATGCATTTGAAGTTTGTGAGACAACTTTCTTGTTCCTATTTGGTCCAACAATTTGTAGGTGTGGGTACATTCACCTCCTTTTTATATACCCTTTTATGCTTGTCATGTAGTTATCTTGCGTGACTAGTATGGTCACTTTGTCTCCTTCCATTTCTAATTTTGGTGTGGCTATTCTTTTCCTCTTTGTAAGTGCTTGCCATTTTTCCCTTTGGTGTGAGAAACGAGCTTTTGTAAAAGCTATTAAGGTTGATAGTGTAGGAGAGGAACTACTATGGTACTAGAGAAGAACTATTATAATATTGGAAACGAATTGTCGTAGTATGAAAAGCAGTCTTCATATACATTGTTGATTACCACTCTTATAATAGAGCATTTGTTGTTATGAGCTCTTGAAACTATTGAAGAACTCATTTGTGATGTACTCATTGATTTTATAATTTATTATTTTCTTGAATAGGTCCCATTCTTTTTACTTATCACATTGATAGGGTTTTTCATGTAAAAAATTTAGTGTTCTCTTGTACAATTTATTTTGTAGATTCATATTTTCTCCTCATAGTTTCATTAAAAAAAAGGTTTTATTTTTTCCATCACACATTGTGCTATTGTCACTTTCATTGCAATGACCGGTCTTTTCATATAAAGTGGTATTAGAGCTTTGGTTTCATTATTTATAGGTTGACCTTGATTGAAAGATGGAGTCTAATTATAGTAGGATGATCAGTTTGGATAACACAAATTATCATAAATAGAAAAAAAGGATGAAAGATTTATTATGTGTAAAAAAGATGCATTTATTGGTAATTTCCACAGAAAAGCCTCAGTCTAAAAGTGATGAAGAATAGGCATTTGAACATGAGATGGTTTATGGTTTTATCAGGCAGAAGGTAGATGATAATACTTTAAATCACATATTAAATGATTCACATACTAAAACTTTAAGGAACAAGTTTGAATCTTTGTTTATTTCAAATACAAGTAACAATAAACTAATTTTCCTAAAAAAGTTATGAATTTAAAATACAAGGAAGGTGATATTTGAAAATGAAATTTTGGGACTTTAGGTATTGTCTTTGTTTGATTCTTGGGAGAATCTTCATATGACCTTGACCAATTTTGCTCCTAGTGGTATAATGACTATGAATTATATAAAATCTTCTATTTTGAATGAAGAAGAAAGAGAAAAAACTCATTATAATATTTTGGTTACTAAACACAGGAGAGAAGCAAAAAAAGAGGTTGGGGACAAAATGATACAGGCAAAAGTAAGAATAGAAGCAAATCAAAGTCAAAGCAAAAAGACATTGAATGTCATCATTGTGAGAAAAATAGACATATTAAAGACTTTGATTTTAATCTTAAAAGGGAGAACAAGGCCAATAAAGATAAACAAGAGAAAAAAAGATAAAGATAGTTATAACTATATTGCCATTACTATTGTAGAGGTTCATATGCCTGTTCATGGTGATGATGTGATTAATGTTACTTCTAATGAGCTAATTTGGGTTATTGGCAGTGGAAACTACTTTTATATGACATCAATGAAGGATTTCTTCACATCTTACACTTCAGGTGATTATAAGTGATTAAAGATGAGTAATGACGGTCTATCAAAGGTTACCAACATTAAGACTGTTATATTAGATACCAACAATGGCTTAAAGTTACTTTTGAAGGATGTTAGACATACACATGATATTCGTTTGAATCCGATTTCTACCAATGTTCTTAAAGATGATGATGGTTATTTCAATATTTTTAAGGATAGTTAGTGTAAGATCATTAAAGTTTCTTTAATTGTGGCATATGGAAAGAAGTCTTTAAGTTTGTACTAGACTAAAGTTTTAGTTTTTGTTGATACTATTAATATAGTTAAAAGTGATATCTCTTCGGAGTTATGACATAAGAATTAGCCATATTAGTAAGAAAGGACTTGATTCTTTAGCCAAAAGGAATATACTTTCGAATTAAAAAGGTGTAAGATTGCTAAAATATGCTAACTGCTTGGCTAGTAAACATAATAGGGTTTCCTTCAAGAGCCATCCTCCTTTTAGAAAATTATAATTACTCAAGTTGGTGCATTCAGATTTACATGGTTCAATAAAGAAAAGAACTATAAGAAAATTTAGGTGTATGTCTTGAACTCAAAATATCAGGTATTTGTTGTATTTAAGCAGTTTCAAGATTTTGTTGAAAGAGAATCTGGAAAGAAGAAAAAATGTACTCATACTGATAATGATGGTGAGTACTATGGACCTTTTGATGAGTATTGTAAACAAATAGGGTATTAAATACCAGAAAATGCCTCTTAAGACTCCTCGGTTGAATGGAGTAATAGAGACCATGAACATGATATTAGTAAAGAGAGTCAGATGTTTGCTTTCAAAAGTAAAGTTGCTTAGATCTTTTTAAGGTGAGGCTTTGTAGACTATTGCATATATTATTAACTTATCTCCTGCTATTGTTTTGCTAGGTGAAGTTTTTGATTATGTGTGGTATGGTATGGAAGTTTCTTACAACCATTTGTGTGTTTAGTTATAGAGCCTTTATACATGTTCCAAAAAATGAGTGGTCTAAATTAGATACCAAAACAAGGTAGTGTATCTACATTGGTTATGAAAATGAAGAGTTTGATTACAAGTTATATGATCCAGTTAAAGAGAAGCTTATTAGAAGTTGTGATGTTATTTTTATAAAGAATCAGACTATTGAAGATATTAACAAGGCAGAGAAGTAAAAGTCTTAAGATTTTGATGACTTAATTAATTTTGATCTAGCTCCATAGACATATACGTAATGTAGTTTAGTTTGGAAATCATAATAATTTGGAGAATCATATTCATGATGATCAATTTGAAGGTATTGATAGTGATGTTATTAATGAGGTAAATGTTTATGTTCTTGATGTTATTAATAAACCTGCCTTAGAAGGTGTACAATAGAAAGAGTCCATCCTCTCATTATTCATCTGATGAATATATGCTTCTTAGTGATAATGGAGAACTTAAGAGCTACGAAAAGGCTATATGTGGCTACAAAAGATGACATAAAAACTTTATATGACAACCACACTTTTGAGTTGGTTAGCTTGTTTAAGGGCATAAAAGCATTATAAAATCGATAGGCTTATAAAGTGAAGAATGAAGAGAATTCTTCTCTTTTATGATATAAAGACAAGTTAGTTGTTAAAGGCTTTAAACAGAAAAAGAGAATTGATTTTGAAAAGATTTTCTGGCTTATTATTATGATGTATGCCATTAGAGTTGTTCTTAATTTGGTAGCCTAACTTAATTTGGAAGTTAAAGAATTAAATGTTAAAACTGCTTTTCTTTATGGTGATTTAAAGGAAATTTATATGGAGTAGCTAGAGAGTTTTGTAGTGAAGGGTAAGTTGAACTAAAATTTTAAGTTGAATAAAAGCTTGTATAGTTTAAAACAAGCTCCAAGACAATTTTATAAGAAGTTTGAGTTAGTTACGATCAAGCAAGGATATAGAAATACTACTTCTGATCCTGTATATTTGTTCAAAAAAAATTTGACAATGAATTCTTTATTTTGTTACTTTATATTGAAAACATATTGATTTTTGGTCATAATGCTTCTAGAATTGACATATTGAAAAAGGAACTTAATAAGTCTTCCGCAATAAAGGAATAAGGACCAATAAGATAACTTCTTAGCATACAAATTATACGTGATAGATAAGCCATTAGAAACATGCCTTGTTGTCAAAGCAAAATGATTTTCCCTTTTAAGTCATGAACCCTTAAAGCATTCCCAATAGAAAAATAATCTTGTAGATTATCCCAAACTACCTTGGTAGTGTCCTTATAAGTGAAACTAGGCTAAATGGATTTCTCAATTGAGTTGAAAATCCATAAAATTAGAATAAAGTTGCAGACTTCCCAATAAATCACTTTAGGAAAATCAACCAACAACTTCTCCAAACTACCATTGATGAAGCCCATTTTATTTTTTGCCTTAAGAGCATTCATCGTAGTCTTTTCCCAATGTCATAGTTTTCTCTATTCAAAGGCATATTGTAATAATTACTCCTGGATTATCTAATGGATCAATTGTCTTCTTTGGCAGCAAGGTCTTGGTTGCAATATCGACCATTGACAGTGAGGGAGGATGATGTGAAAAGAGAGGAAGGAGAAGGGACTATTGACCTACCAGTGAAATTACACTAATGCGGTAATATGGCCAACGACTTTTGGAATATTAGTTTTATGGTTTCTCTAAACTTGCTCTGATACTATGTAAAATTGGAGAAAAACTAAAGAGAAAATATTCTTATTGATTGAATTGTATAAAAGGCCCTCAAGGTATATATAACTAACACTACTCCTAAATAAGGTAAAACATTAACTCCTAATTATAATACTATTGTATTCCTAATGTAACACTACTCCTAAAAAGTTAAAACATATTAACTTCTAATTATAATATAACTGTATTTCCAATATGCATAAAAATATAAAGATCATAAGTTGAAACATTCAAAACTAGGGACTATCTATTTGAAAAAATAGGAACTATCTATTTCAAGCATTATACCATATAAGTTTGGAGACAATTCTCCAAACTTATATGGTATAAAACTATCTATTTTTTCTTTTTGAAAAAATAGGAACTATCTATTTCAAGCATTATACCATATAAGTTTGGAGACAATTCTCTAAAATGATCGAACAAAGAGTATTTAGGATCCTATGAACCTAAATTACCAAGGTATAACACAAGTTAAATATGCTCATTTACAAGCATTGTGAAAAGAGTTTGGAGTTCTTCACATAAAGCTAAGAGAGTCGGTGAATTAGAACATTGCTAGAACTGTTGCCGTAACTCCTAAGTTTGATTATGTTATGTGTTCCATCATAGATTCCAAAGACACAAGCACTGCTACTTCCTTATGCATGAACAGCACATGAATTCTAATATCTAGAAAGAACATTATCTAAAGATTACTCACAGAGATTAATCTGGAGGAAGAGGACGAGGGCATGAAAGGCTCAATAAATCTATAATAGGGCGTGATAATTCTCATGGGCATTTTCATTAGGAATGTTAAAGTAATGAGAAAGATACCAATTTTACAAAGACAAAGACTCAAGAAGAAATTTAAATGAGGGCATATGTGGATTTTATCATATTAACAAAAAAGATACATACTTTCTTAATTCAGGTTGTAGTAATCATACATGTGGAAAGAAAGAGTATTTTTCATATCTTTTTTAAAGAGTATTTTTCAGAATCTTAATGAAAAATTTAGAGATTCAATAAAGTTAGTCAACAAGTCTAGCATGACTATCATAGGAAAGTGTAACATAAGGGTAAAAATGAAAGGAATAATGCAAATCATCACATGTATTTTCTTTGTGCCAAAGCTAATAAACAGTCTACGGAGCATAGGTAGTTACATGAAAACAAACTTACTATTCTCTTTAAGCATGATAAATGAAAGTTATTTCATCTTGAGAGGGGCTTAATCATGGATATAAAATAATCTTCAAACCGGATCTTCATGTTACATATTGTATATCAACCCATAGTATTCACTTTTTTTAACATAGTTATAGAGAATGTGGTGCAATTTTGGCACTGTCAATATGGACATTTCAAGTTATAAATCTTGCGCACTGTTCAACATAAATAAATGGTGGATGGTTTACCTTTGTTAAAATCTTCTTTGAAACTGTGCATGGATTGTTCAGTGAGGAAGTCGCAAAGAGACTCTTTTACAAAAAGAAATACAATGAGAGCCTCACAAATTCTTCAACTAATTCATGATGACATATGTGGACCAATCATTCCCATCCCTAGTAGTAAAAAAGGATCTAATTACTTTTACTAATGACTACACTGTAGAAATAGGGGTCTATTTTTGGAAAAAAAAAACAAAAAACCTTTAATGCCATCAAAACTTTGAAGATTCATGTTGAAAAAGAAATAAATCTTTTCCTAAAAGGCCTATGGATAAATAAAAGAGGAGAGTTTACATTACAAGAATTTATAAATTTTTGTGATGTAAATGGTTTATAAAGATAACTGACAACTGCATACTCAGTGTAACAAAACATAGTTGCTGACCGAAAAAATAGAACCATTAAGAATCTCGTTTGCATTATGCTTTTTGAAAAGAAACTTTCAAAAAACTTTTTGGCTTGAAGTAGTAAATTGCAAGGTGCATATTTTGAACTATTGTTCGATGTTGACAATGAAAAATATGACCCTAGAAGAAGATTAGGGAGGAATTAAGCCTTCAGTTGATTACTTTAGAGTTTTTGGTTGTATGGTTGATGTTTATGTACTTGATAATATAAGGGCTAAGTTAGATGATAAAAGCTTGCGATGATTTTTACTTGGAGTTAGTGAAGAATAAAAAGCTTATAGACTTTATAATCGAATTTCACAAAGGAATATAATAAACATGGATGTTGTGTTTGAAGAAGAAAATTATTGGGAATGGGATAAGAAATATAAAGAAGCTATTTTGTGCTATTTAGAATGAGATGATTATGAGACAGAGGTTGTTGAAGAAATAAGAGAATTAGATATTGATATTGTTATAAGAGAACCGTTAGAGGAAAATTTTACCTTTAATTCTTTGGTCAAAGGTAACTTTTTTCACTAAGATGAAGGGTGGAGAGAAGAGAGAAATAGAAAACCACTGGTTTGGATGAAAGGACTATAAATCAAGAGAAGGTTTTTCTAAAGAAGATGTAGCTCACTGGGTCATATTTGCAATTGCTGATCCTATTCACTTTCAAGATTATGTGACAAGTAAAAAATAAAGGAGAGTCATGGACATTGAAATGGAAACAACAAAAAAGAATGATACTTGGGAATTGATAGATTTACCAAAAGGAGCAGAAAATGTTGGAGTAAAGTGGATTTACAAGACTAAATTTAATAGTGAAACCATTACGAATTTGCTCTATAAAACACGATGAAGAATGTGAGTCATGCAAGGAAATTAATGAAAACTTTAAACTCAACAACACTGAAAAATTACGCAAAGAATTTTTTTTCATTCTTAACCAAATTACCTCCTAAAAAATTTGATTAGAATAACCTTTAAGGTAAGCAAAGACTTTAGTGTAGACATTATAGCATTCTTTGACATAGAAATTGATTTAAACTACATTAAATGAGGAATAATCCCTATAAAACTATTGCAAAAAACCCAAGAAAGACTTAAACCCATCAATAAGTCAAGGCTTAGAATAAAACACAAAACTGATTCCTATATTTTCCATAGTAGATTTTCTGTGAAAATTTCCTTTGTAATCATAAAGGACATACACCATATGGTTATTTTAGGAGCCCCTTTCATAGAACTTATTACCCTTTACATTGTAAGCCACGACAGTATCTTAAAAAATTTTAAAAATATGCTTTCCTTTCATAGAAAAGTCAAAGACTAAGAATATCAACGTAATAAAATCCTATATCATTTTTGAAAATAGATTGAACAATATGATTAGTGCAAAACAAAAACAATCAACATATTTGACGAATGATGTTGCAATAGAGAGAATAGAAAACCAGTTACAATGTGAGCAAACGAAAAACAACAACTCGACGTGAAAAATTTGCCAAAATATGAAACTCCAAAAACAATTGAAATACAAAATGTTCAAAACCAAAAATGAGATAAGAACTTTCTGCTTACATTTTTATCACCGAAACATAGTCTGCCAAAACCCTTATCTTCAAGCCTTACAAAGTGACCAATAACAATTTAAGCTAATTTAGGGAGAAAAAAATGAAGAATTCCTTAATGCCATCCAAAGCCAATTGAATAGGATTAACGAGAACATAGTCTTTGATTCTCCAAAGTCCTCAACATCCAAACTTTGAACACCATCCAATCTAGAAATCAAACTAGGATCAAAGGTAGTAGCTCCTAGGATGTGAATATGATTGAGTAAGAAAGCAATAGTGAAACTAAAAGCCTCCAACCTCCTTCTCCAATTATGATGAAATTTCATTGGTAACAAAAACCTTATTGGATAAAACCCATTTCCCCCACATAAACATAGATCATAAGCTCATTGTCTTACAACATCCTAAGTATAATGCTTATTTTCTCTATGAATGAAATATTGACGATTTGTCCAAATACAACATTTTAAATATGCTTAAACAATGCCAATGGTAGTTAACACTTATAGAACCCAATTAGGAAATTCTAACCGTACAATTGCTGAGCTTTTAATAGTCGAAGTTTTTGGATAATTGAAATGTTGGTGGGATTACCAGCTAACTAAATCTCAAAGATTAGAAATCTTTAAAGTTGTTATGATGAATGAAGAAGGTGAGACTATTTTAGATAAATTGAGCTCATTCAGGTTACAGTCTAAACATTACTCTCTATATTTTGTAGGAGACCTCTCACATTTGAAAGATAAAATTTTTTGAATTACTACCAAACCTAATGTGCAAAATTCTCTCTAATTTCAAGTGGTACAAAGATACATTCTTAATAAGAGTAATGCTTAGAAAAGATTCAAATAAGCCCTTTTG
This sequence comes from Erythroxylum tenue, assembly GCA_027568955.1. NCBI lineage: Eukaryota > Viridiplantae > Streptophyta > Magnoliopsida > Malpighiales > Erythroxylaceae > Erythroxylum > Erythroxylum tenue. The sequence goes on along the minus strand of JAOSBM010000009.1, from coordinate 17,799,446 downwards.
AAAGTAAAACTTAGTATAATTACATCCTCTATTACATGAAAAATTGAGGAAAAAATTAGAGAAACTCATAAGGACTAAATCCTTTACAATAGATTAACCTACGGTAAGCTCATTAGTTATATCCAATGTGAAGGTCCAAAATGATGCTACGACTTGAAACTCCAAAAACAATTGAAATATGAAATGTTAAAACCAAAAAAGAGTTAGGAACTTTCTTCCAACAATTTGATATTTCCCAAAGCAATAGCAAAATTCGTTATAAAGACTATAGTCAAGCCCAACGTAACAAACCTAGAAATAAATACCCATACAAAAAATAGGAAATTCTATAAAAAGCCCAAGCCCAATAGGAAACAAATGAACAAACTCTAAAACTTTTCGCCAGGATCAAAATTTAGAAACATTATGTGATATAGGTGTAAAAAAAAGGCAACGCATTCAAATACTGTAAAATCATTAAGAAAATCTAAAATTTAGATTTAGACCAAGAAACATTCGACAAAATCTAAGCCTTAATGATTTTCGATAGTGAGTTGTCTGAACAATATTCTTATGAAGATCTTGAAAACGAAGCCTTAGAGTTAGAAATTGATAGTTGTAGTGACGAAACAATAGAACAATCAGATTTAGAAAAACAAGTCAACATATTGACCAAATATCCAAAATTCTTTTTAGAAATTATAAACCATATTCAAGAGCCCCAATTACTAAAAGAATATTTTTAAAAACTCTAACAATCTTTTGAAATTCCTAGTCAAAGCCTACGTTCAAAATCCTCTAACACCTGTAATTTGACCAACATTTTAGACAAAGCCAAGAAAAAACTAACACTTTCTAGTCTTTACCAAGAAATCCTAATTATAAAACAAAAGTTGAAAATCTTCAATTAGAAATCAAAAGAAGATATTGAAACCACTAGGAATATGCTTCAACGAATCAAGAGAGAAGAATGTGAGTCAGACAAAGAAATCAATGAAAACCTTGAACTCAACTGTGCTGAAAAATTGTCCGAAAATTTTCTTTTTAGTCTTAACCAAATTATCTAAAAAAAATTTGATTAGGATAACCCTTAAGGTGAGTGAAGACTTTAGTGTTGACACTATAACATTATTTGACACATGAGCTGATTTGCATATAACAAGGAATAATCCCTTCCACATATTGACCCAAAATTCAACAAACAAACCCAAAGAAAAATGTTTTAATTACATCCATATAGGATTAGTGCAAGTGGGAGTGAAACCCCTTACAAAGGAAGGATTAATCACTTCCATTCTTATGATTTTAAGAGAGGCTTGGTTCTATGATTATTCTTTTTCAATCTATCATGAAGAGATTTACAGAACATATTTAGGTTTGGATAAAAATCCAAACTTTTCTCTATTTGAGACAGTTGTCCTTCAAGAAAATGCAAATAAGTATTAGGGTAATTATTATGACATTACATTAATTTTATTAAAATAATATTTTTATTATTTATAATAATTAATGATACTTTATTTGAGACAGGTGTCCTGCTAGAAAATGCAAATAAGTATTAGGGTAATTATTATGACATTACATTAATTTTATTGAAATAATATTTTTATTATTTATAATAATTATTATCATTAATGACCGTTAGACAATAATGATCAAAATTTATAATTTATAATTTATACTTTTGAACAATTTGTGAAACCCTAGTCCAAATGTAAGTATAAGAATAATAATAATTTATTTAGAAAAGTAAGCTCAGTAGTTCACGTTCAAATTTGATTTAATGTTATTCATGAGCTCAAATTATAAGGCCATATTTGGGCCTAACTATATAATAATAAGCCACCCATCATTCAAATTCCATAATAAATAGTTGAAGGCAAATAGGTTACCAGTCTTCCAGCGATGGAGACCATAAGTTTAATAACTTGTTATGATAACAATACAATAGAAAGAAAATGCTCCAGAATATATAAGGAAACAAACATATTTTTTTATTGGTAGTCGTGCGGTACAATATAAAAACAAAAAACAAAACAAAACAAAACGTTAACCCATTTCTGAAACAAACCGGAGAACATTTAGTCCTCGTTCTTTTATTGAAGTTCTGATCACAACGACAAACATCTGTTTATATTTTGCGATCCCAGCATTATACAAAATCACACAACGCACATGCACCCAAATTATTGTAGTTAAATTGTGCTCCTCGATCACACCCACATTTACGAGGTTTGCACTACAACCACTACAATCTGAGGTTCCCACTCCGTCAAAACTTAATGCCAATAGTAACGTCAGGATTAACATTGGCCTCGACTTTGTTATCTGTAAGAACACCAGCCCTTACAGCAGAAACACTGGGATTAATTTCAAAATTTGTAAGAAGACTGCGCTCGAGAACTACTGCATGCTCTTCCTTATTGAGTGGCCGCCCTTTTGCAATTGCTACCAATATCATCAACATTAAGCATACTGATACAACACTATTTGTGAAAGTCGACCTCTCCATTTCTGATGATGAGAATGCTAGTGATTACTGTACAAAAGAAGTTGAGAGAGAAGAAACGTCTTCCAAAGTAGCTTATGGTTACAAATGTTCAGTGTTAGTGAACTGGTATTTATAAACTGTTCAGGTTTGGTATCAATAAGGAAAGCATGAAAAAGTCACCTTAATTAAATATGGAGCAATATCAAAAGCAAAAAAGAAACAAACTAAATAATTGTTTCCAAGGAATGAAGAAAAGGGTGACAAAAGAGATTATGATCAATCAAATCCAAAATTAAAAATCAATCATTCAAATTTAATAACAGTCAAAAGATTTGTGTATCTATTATTATAATTAGGAAAAATCTACATGTAAAGCAATATGATTTTATCTATTAAACTATATGGTATGAATTTTTTTTGAATATTTTGACACAAACTATCTTAGTATTACAAGTCCTTTTTATTAATATTTTGCACCTCAACATTTCATACAAGGTCTAAATAAATTTTTATTATTATCTTTATTATTAATTTGTACCATAGCGACATTAAAATAATACTCATTACACCTCGAATATGGTACAAAAGTGGTAAAAAGATAATGGTATGAACTTATTAAGATCCTTTTGTGAAAATTTAAGGTAAAAACTTATATATTTAATCAATGTTTTAAAAGATTATTTTTGAAATCACACAGTGGATCCAAATTGTCTATTTGTTATATTATTTAGGCTAAATTGATAATTTATATATTAGTAAATGTTAAAAACTTCAGTCACAATTTAAGGTGTTACTGGTATCATTTTGAAGATGTTAAAGTAATATTCATTACAAATAAAATTGGTTTTAGAGACGGAAATTATCGACGGAATGAGTCGTCAGAGAAGCGGCCGTAGGTAAAATTTAGTGACGATTATTTGGAATTTATCGCAAATTTAGCTACGAAGTATTTTAATTCCATCAGTAAATTGAGTGACGGAATTACCAATGTCCGTCGCTAAATTTTACCTACGGAACATTATAATTATGTCGGTAAATTTAGCGATGAACATTGCAATTCCGTCAAAAAAATTTGGCAACAGGAAGTTGTTTGTCCGTCAGTAAATTACCGACAGAATTATAATGTTCATCGCTAAATTTATCGACGAAAATTCCGTCGGTAACTTACCTATGGACAAACAATATCCGTCACTAAATTTACCTGTGATAATTTCAACCATCATTTCTCATTTACTTCATGAGTTTTCTGTTGATAATCTTTTGATTTTTCTACATTTAATTTCTCTAAACAATAAGTTGAATGATAATATAAAGTAAAAATTATCCTGATTGATAATTAAAAATAATAATGTACAACATAAATATCTTGAAAATAATTTTCAATTAAGAATTCATACAAATTTACTTAAGAGTAGCAAAACATCTACATTCACTTATCTATCTAAGCTATGTAGTTGGTGAAGGCGGATGCTCTGACTATTGCGATGAGGTGATGCCCCTCCCCTTTAACTCATCCACCTCATTACGAAGCTGGGTTATGTAGTCCATCAGCTTCTCTACTGTGTAGCTGTACTGGATGTGAAGGATTGTGAATAACATGTGTTTATAAATGAACCTAAGCCGAAGATCCTTCCACGGCAGTCCTCCACTACCCACTGCATCAAAATATATCTGACTCTCATCAATAGTTTCAGAGTGTTGAGACTGTCGTTGAATGCTTTCTTGTATATGGTCCTATCATTATAATTGTTTATGTTAATAAGTGATGATTTTTAAGAATTAATATTAAAGTATAAATTTTACATACATTAAGTTTCAGGTGTTGACGAAGGTCACACCATCATGATTCTTAGTGTGGGTATACAAAAAAGATGACGTAATGTAGGCTTCCTGCCTATAAACTTTTCCTACATCAGAATAAAGTGATATAATAAACTACAATTTACAAAAATTTCGGCAGAGTATCATCTATTTTTATGATATTTACCCTCTATTTAACAAAAAAAATTACTCAACATCACAACCATTGAAGGCACTAGACATTTATAACATTATCATTCTCCATAATACACATATATTTTCATTCTAAATTTCATACATCAAATTACATTGAAATCAAATTTCATATATCAAAGTACAAAAATCAGATTATAAGTGTGAAGTTTAGATACTTGCAAGTTTCTCTGCATGCTCCTGGTGGGTTATAAATCCTCTAGTGTGCACGAGTAGAATCTATCCCTCCGGTCCTCCATGTCTGTTTGCACAATTGTGCTCTGAAATAAACATTGCCTCGGGTAATGTCCAATACTACTACTAATGACTCCATATTTCTTCAGATATGTAAGGAGGTTGTACATCATTATCGGACCCCGTTTTCGAGGCCCGACGGGTTTGGGACCTAACTGTGAAATAGACTTAATCGTAAGTTATCTGTTCAATTAAACCCTTTTCCATTTTTAATTAGCACTTTGAAATAAAGACCCTCTTGAAGATTTTCAAAACATACTAATTTTCTCAAAAGT